>LBNU01017539.1:0-17607 GCA_014162995.1 Artemisia annua
CATACCTAATACTCACTATGAAAAAAAAAATGTATTTTTATATTTTTAAATGTTGCTAACGACATTTTTCCTTATATGATGGACTTGAGCAGCCTTGCTTAGGTGGTGATTCGAAGACATTGATGGTTGTAAATGTTTCACCAGCACCTAGCTCCATCAACGAGTCACTTTGCTCACTTCGCTTTGCTTCAAGAGTTAATGCTTGCGAGATAGGAACACCTAGGCGACAAACATCTGCAAGGCAAATGGATTCTCGATTAAGCTACGGCTAAGGCAAATCACATCCATAATTATCAACCAAAATTTTAAATAGAGTTTGGAAATTTTAACTGTTTGCGATCAATGTTTATATGGGACAAGAAAGACTAATGGTTAGTAGCCTAGACAAAATGATGTGAACATCTTTGAAAAATCATAATTTGATTGAACTTGGTGAAATAGATTTGGCCTTATTTTTCTTGTAATTTTGTTTCATAAATGGCAGAACTTTTTTTGTTGGTTGTGTAACTGTAAAGTATCATTTCCTTATTATTATAACTTTTGTTTTTTTAGATAAAAGCGTTTAATAGTGTAGTTGTAATTAAAAAACGTAGAACGATGTAAAAACCAAACGCTTCTTATATTATGGTTTCAAATATGAGTGTATAAACAAATTAATCTAAAGCTAAACCCTCGTTGTCAAACAAACATGATATTATAAACGCTAAACACTCCTATTTTAACTCCTAAACGCTTAAATAATTGTCGGCAAACACAACTTATGTGTACCGATAAAGAACAAATCATTCGGTTTCAGTTCCATAACTTTAATGTAGCATGAGTTATAAGGTTTGTGCCAATAAAGGTCGTTATGGGCTACGTAAGTCAACCTTTTTGCTATTTGGCATAAATAACATAAAAGATTGATACTAGCAAGTAAGGGCCTGTTTCTTGAAACTAGACGAGTACCCGTGCATAACAACAGTTTCTAGCGGCAGATAATTAACGATTTGTGATATTGTGATGAGTGTTTTGTGTAGCGTTCAAAATAGAACGTGAACATATCATAATGTAATTGCAAACGGTTGTACTACACGATAACTAAAGTCTAGAAAAAATTCTTAACATCTATCAAATAACATATAAAAACATTTAATGAAACTAAAAGTAAAACATTACATCAGTTATGAAATAAAAACTAATGGCACACGTTACTCTTCGAATAAAACTTGTTGATAAATGACATTGTAGATTATTATTCAAATAACTAAAACTTTTAATTATTTTGACACAATAATAAAGACTTCAGCCCCTATCAATTTCGAAATTTTATTTATATGATTTTTTTTTTTTTTTTTTTTTTTTTTTTTTTTTTTTTTTTTTTTTTTTTTTTTTNACATCAACAATTGCTATAAATTCAAATAGTCTTCTAAAGACTGACGACGGCTACAAATTCGTTCATGATAAAGATCAACAATTGCAATATTAAGCTAATATTTGGCATCCATTGGGATGGATAACCACCAGGAAAAAAAACATAATTTTTTTTAATAGAGATATAGAAATCTATGTGAAATCGATAAAAACTAAGTTTCTACCTTCTAAATATAAAGAATTAAAGAGACCACAATGGTTGTATAGTTGTGACAATAGCGATGAGTGAGTTAAGTCATTTAACCTGAAGATGACTTACCAAAATCAGTCTCTAAATGCTTAAATTAGTCCTAACCAAAGAATCGTAAATGAAATAACACCCATTGCCCATCGAGTCACAGACATACATAGATCAATAGTGGCATCAACTTTATTAATCGAATAATATCACCTATAAGCCTATGTAGTAAAATTGTAATTTATTTTCAAATGATTTGCGGAACATTGTTTCGTGGTTTTTTTGTCAACCCTAATAATATGCGCAATAGTGTATGCACCTGATAGAACCACAACGTCCCTTATATTAAGATCAAGCTCATCAGCTTCTCCGAGTAATGTTCTTCTATGTACTACCCGCCAACACTATGTCAATCTTTAGAAACAATAGCCATTGTTCTTTAGCAACATCTCGACACGCTTACTGTAGGCACAACTCAACACAAATCTTAAATCCCCGTTCTTGAGCTGCTCCACTCCTACATGTTAGTCTTGCTCCTACAAAAATTTTCATAATCCACCGATCAATCTACTATACATATATATACACCGTTTATTAATCTGTATATAATTGTCTTCAAGATTAGATGCCATACCTTTGGTTTAGAGGGTCCGGAATCTCATCTTAATCTTGATCATCATGACCGATTATATCCAAGCAACTTTTTCAATCTCCTTAACCATATCTTCTATCTTTTTCATTTTCTGTCCAAAACACAAGTTTTATACAACTTTTCCAGCCAACTTAAAAGAAACTATATCTTAGCAACTTCAAGATTTAATACAAACCTCCAACTTTTTGATTAAGCTACGGCTAAGGCAAATCACATCCATAATTATCAACCAAAATTTTAAATAGAGTTTGGAAATTTTAACTGTTTGCGATCAATGTTTATATGGGACAAGAAAGACTAATGGTTAGTAGCTTAGACAAAATGATGTGAACATCTTTGAAAAATCATAATTTGTTTGAACTTGATGAAATAGATTTGGCCTTATTTTTCTTGTAATTTTGTTTCATAAATGGCAGAACTTTTTTTTGTTGGTTGTGTAACTGTAAAGTCTCATAATCTTATTATTATAATTTTTGTTTTTATAGTATAGGTTGATCTTGTTATATAAAAGCGTTTGATAGTGTAGTTGTAACTAAAAAACGTAGAACGATGGAAAAGCCAAACGCTTCATATAGGAAAATGATAAGTGGACATAATAAGTGGACCTAATTATAGACCTAATGCATAAATGATTTGTACAATTATGTATTATACAAGTCATTTTATACATTAGGTCTATCTTTAAGTCCATTTATTAGACCTATGTATCATAGCTCATATATTATGGTTTCAAATATGAGTGTGTAAACAAAATCTAAAGCTAAACCCTCGTTGTCAAACAAACATGATATTATAAACACTAAACACTCCTTATTTAACTCCTAAACGCTTAAATACTTGTTGGCAAGGGTTTAATTCATAACCATCCTCCTCCTGAAGTAAGTAGCTTCTGTTGTTATTTGGGTGACAATTTAGAGTTAGAGTTCCTGAGACTAAATTGACGGGTTTTGGGTAAAAATGGTTTTAAGCTAAAGCAATGATAGTATAGTGTTTAGGGCTTATGTCCCTTTATTGGTATATGATTAATTTGGGTAAATTAGGGATTTCATCATATGATCATCTCATATGATGATTAGAGATGTTCATGGATATGTTCATAGGTTGTGTAGCTGTTTGATAAAACAGTGATTTAGCTGAATGAGTCAAATGCTATGAATGACTTGAAGGCTCTGAATCGCACATGAAAACATGTTGTTTGGCAAAAATGATCATTATAATTTATGTGATTACTTTTTTTTTCTCTTATTTGATTTTTAGTCATATTTCGTAGATTAAACATATTATTTACCATGTTTATTCTCTTAAATAGATTGTATATTAGTTTTCGCTTAATGTTATCGATTTGTGTGATTGGAAAAAACTCTACAAGATTTATTGAATTAGCATGCAACTCTTGAATTAGCATGCAACTCCTGAGATTGGAAAAAAATATTAAAAGAGACCAATAAAATTTGTTTGACAAGTTACATCACGTGTTAAAAAGAAGAAAGTGAAATCAGTATATTAATAGGTTTATTTAATTGTAACAATTAGAAAATTAAATTAATTTGAAACTGTGCGGATCTTTTGTTGCTGAACGATTTTGCATGTTATTTATGCTTAATAATACAAATCTTAACGGAATGGTTAAGTGGTACATTTTTTTTTTTTTTTTTTTTTTTTTTTTTTTTTTTTTTTTTTTTTTTTTTTTTTTTTTTTTTTTTTTTTTTTTTTTTTTTTTTTTTTTTTTTTTTTCAAATTGGTGAATTATATTACTATCAACAACAAATTACAAGGTTATTCACTTACTGTGATGGACAATCCCCATCCAGTATCAACCAATATACTTCCTAAATATAGAAACATTATCTATGTATTACAATCCTATATCATTCAACATATTTGCTCTGCCATCCGATATCTTTTGCACCTTTATTCCACTTCTTTGACAGCACAGAGAAAACCTCAAATTGAGTCACAACTGCACTATAACAGAAACCATGCCGGTTTGACTTTCCAATTCACCATATATGCACCTACCATCTAGCTACATTTCCACATCATACTTCCATCCAAACCATTCATCCAGCATCCACAATAGAAAGGATAGAAGTGTGTGTGGCTTCACTAGGTACCCGTATCCCATCCATTGGGGGGCTCTGCCAAAACAGCTTACATTTCCTTCTCGAAAAAGGCTTCAGCTGAATGGGAACACACACCCTCAATGATGACCACCCAAACCTCCTGTGATGATGTATTGGATGGACCAAGAAGGATCATCTTTCACTCCTCTCTATTCCATCCATCATACACCATCCTACCAAGTTACTTACCCTTCACAATGCACAGTCCTACATTATGGTACATCTTAATGAATTAGACCTCCTATTGAACCTGCATAACTCACCAAACTTCTTCCCAAGGCCAAGTTTAGAAAAGTATATGCAATCCAAATAGGTACAGTCACACCATTTAGACTCCAAGGTACTAGGTCCTGTCACATTGTAGTAACTTTCAATTATCAGAGTGTACTATATCTTTACACCACACTCATCATATGACCAACTGTAAACTTCCTCAATTATACTATCCCAAACAGTCCTTTATTCCACATAGTTCAGAGTTAACTGCCACTTCTCAGCCATTTTTACCACATTTGCAAATTTCTTGAACTTAAGACATAATAGCTGCAATTTATTTTTTCCTCAATATTTTTCATCACCACCTCATCTGTTTGCTTTTCCCCTGTAAACAATCTAGAGTTCCTTTCTTTCCAGAGGTAGTAAACAGCAGTAGCAAGAGTGATCCTTCTGGTCACACTTCCAATTGAGTTATTACATGGTCTGCTGCAATTATACTCAATTATATTATCCCATATTCTAGGCATATTCCTTTCCTCAATTTTCTTCATCAAACTGTCCCAAATCTTGTTGGAGTAATCACAGTCAAAAAACAGATGATTGTGTGAATCATTAATAAGCTCACATAAAGGACATTTCATCCCAACATTATTATTCCACTTCATTAGTCTGTCTTGAGTCTGCAATCTCCTTCTAACTGCCATCCATAGAACAAAAGCATACCTTGGATTGCATTGAGAAAACCAGATAACATTCTTCCATCTTACCTCAGGATTTTGCACTCTAAAAACATCCCAAGCTTGTTTAGTTGTGAAATCTACTAAATTACCATGCATATCTTTCCATCTAGTTACATCCTCCTTATCTTCAATTATAGTTGGAACACTACTCAAATTTGGATACATCATCAACCAATTCTCAGGCCACTTCCATAATTAGGACTTGCCTTCTGGATGAAGCCCATTCAAAAGCTATCAAACAACCCATAAACCTTTTTTATTTTGTATTGCATTAATGTGATAATAAGTGTTGATGATTCTTGGTTAGGAATCAAAGGATGTTGATGTTGGCGTTGAAGTAGTTTATACATGGAATTAGGGATGGCAACGGGGCGGCCATCCCCATCCCCAAACCGATTACCAAAGTTCTCCCCAAACCCGCCCCGATCCCCATCGGGTATCTAATCGGGGCGCCCCGTTGGGGCGTGATGGTCACCCAAACCCGCCCCGTATTAATTGGGGATCTTATCGGGGTGTCCTCTTTGGGTACAATTCTCAACCAAAGCCGTAATATTTCATATTTATTGTTATTTTTAGACTGTTAGCAATAACGAACCTACTAATAATCAATTACAAACAAGCCTTATTAAGTTTTCAAGGATAGTATTATACATAAATAATGATAAATTATACCGCCAAAAATTAAATATATGACATTAAACGAGTTTCTATAATCACAAATTTTCATTCTTACAAATATAAAAAAAACTGATAATATTAGAGTAATATTTTTGTATCACGTAAAAATGAAGAAAATACTATATAGGTATAGATATTTGTATTTGTGTATATATTAATCGGGCGGGGCGGAGCGGGGCGAGGATTCCCTGCTCCCCGCCCCAAACCCGATTAAAATCCCCGTTTAATCCCCAAACCCGCCCCGTGACCCGATTAGCATGCCCCGCTCCGCCCCAATTAGTTCGGGTTTCGGGTTTCCCAGTCGAGTTCGGGTTTTTTTTGCCATCTCTACTTCATGGAATCAAGGTAAGTAATTTGACTATAACAAAGTGTTATATTGAGTTTATCATATCTATGTATTTATGTGTTATGTGTTTAATTGTGATAAGGATATTATGTTGATATGGATGAATGCAAGTGGTAGTGTGATTTAGTCTATTGGATTAGTAAGTGAAGTATATGATGCAAGTATGTTTAAATGATGTATGATAGCTTGTTACGTCTATTACTTTCTAAGCGTAATACTTACGGTTTAATTAGTTGCTAACTGTTTTAGTAGGTTAATGTGAAGAAATGATGGTTTTAGTTATAAGGTCTAGGATTGAAAGTGAAGAAATGGAAGCATGGTACTTATGCGTATGAATGTAGACGATAGAATGTCGTGCTTGATCAAGTTTGAACCCCAAAATTTTAATGGGGATAATCACTTGGAAATGTATCATACTTGACACTTTTTACAGTTTTAATCACTGAACTAAAATCCGTGCACATTTGGGTTTTTAAGGTCGGTTTTGGGTAACATTTTACCCACATAGGTCAGTTTTGGGTATCATGATACCTAAACATGCATTAATTCAAAATGTTTAGGATTAATGTGTACATATTTTAGTTCAGTGGAAAATGTGTTAAGTATGATATATTTCTAAGTGATTAGCCCAAGTTTAATGCATTTGTGTTTTGAATGATGTCTTTAAATGTGTCAAGTTCAAAATTGTAGTCATATGGGTGTATGAATGGTTTTAAAATCATGTATGCAAAGTGGGTCAAAATGGAGTGTTTGGCATAAAATATTGTTAAGTTGCTGAAATATTGTTAAGTTTTGCTTTATGTTTGATTTAGTTGCATACAAATGTTAGTAACGTTGTTTGATTCATACATAAAAGTAAGATGTATCTTTAGTACTAATTAAATGTTATTTTGTTATCCTTTTTTGTAAAAATTTGCATCGGTTGTGTCACTGGAAGCCAACCCGTTTATAAAACATTGCTCAGGAGTATCTAATTAATGGATGAGAATGGTTCAAGTAGCTTTTGATTATCTTGGACATTACAAACTTATCACCTCCGCTACATGTTTCAACTGCTCCATTTACTTTTCTGTTCATATCAATGTCCCATAAAGGCGTGAGATCAGTTTGAACGACAAGGTCATCATCTAGGAAGACTACCTTGTTTAGACTTAGAAACATCTATAAAAACAAGCATCGACATGGGTGGGTTTGGCAATGGGTTCGAGTTGAAGCTAGTCAGTTTCTTGTACATGTTGAAACGGACGAGGTCAGGTTGTGTTGACTCATAAACATGTGATCGTTCATTTTTATATACATTTTCTTTGTTGATTGTGAACACTTGAACCTCATGTGATGTGACTGGCAGACATTTTAGGTATGAGAACAAGTCATATAGCAAGAATACGTACTTGTTTTTGGTCAAGTTATTTAAATTTGATTTATGTGTTGAGCAATTTTATCATTTTCTACGATTTGTTTGTATATGGATATGCATGAGTTAGTAGTGACTCCATCATAGTAACATGGTTATCAATGCACATTTCGACTTCGTATAATATGGCTTTTGGACACTCCGAGAAGAGTGTTCAAATCAATTACACTCCGTGAAGCTCTACTCTTCTAGTACTGTTTTCTGTCCTAAGTTTATTAAGATGTCACTTCTCAATAAAGCTTTTACAGCACAACATGTCCATCACTTATCAGTGCACGTTTCATACCATACCCTCATGTTTCATTGTTTTGCAAATGGGTTAAAATGAGGGTGAAATTGTAAATACTACAAATAAATTAGAAAAAGAAAAGATAGAAAAGGCTTATGAACACTTTTTTAAAACGCTTTGTTTCATCTTATGTCACCTGGAGTGGAAACGAGTCAAACTGCTCATGAAAAGTTGGAGATCAGATTAGTAAAAAACTCGAACAAGCCGAGCCTAAACGAGTTAGAGGCTGAGCTCGAGCCTAAGTTTAGGCTCAATTAATAATCGAGATCGAGCCTGAGCTTTATGTATAAAGATCAACTATGGTCACGAGCCTAAATGAATCTTAGATACATATACGTATATATAATGTGTCTATATGTGTATAGCTATGTATAAACGAACTCAAATTAATAAACAAGCTCGAACCTATTGTAATTAACGAGTTGAGTTTGACTTGAGCTTTATTTTCCTTAACGTGTCATAAAAATTAGTCAAGCTCGAGCTAAAAATATGAGGCTCGAAGCTGAGCTCGAGCTTTATAATTATAAAAAAACCAAGCTCGAGCTCCGCTGGTACCTAGCTCGTCTTGTTTCAACCTTTAATATCACCTAGCAATATCATTTAAACAAATTACCTAACTGAACTACAGTAATATGATACCTTTTTACGAGAATGAATCAATTTCATCATGTAGTAACAAAATAAACCACGGCGCATTAGTAGTCCTGCGTAGGAACATTAATTTCTTATAGCTGTAAAAGTGTAAAACAAGGTATAGGTACTTGTTTTGTTCATTGACAATACTCACAAAACATTGAAAAAACTATGGGTAAATTGCAAAAATAGTCCCTCACGTTCCACATTTTTGCAAAAATGGGACCGAGACAAAAAGTAGCGCAAAAAAGCCACCCACGTTCCACATTTTCGCAAAATCGCCACCGAGAGGCCTTTTCCGTTAGTTTTCCCGTTAAGTGTCATGTCATCGAGGGTAGTATCGTCATTTCATGTACTTTCTTTATCTCCCGCCAACTTTTGGGGGACTATTTTTGCAAACAACGTAAACTATGTATTTAAAGCTGTGTGCTTTTTCAAGGTACAATAAATCCCAAAACCAACCCACCTTTGTTCAGATAATCAACCGTCAAACCCTAACTAAAAAAAATCAAATCGCAACAACTAAACCCAGATATGGCGAATAAAGATGAGAATGCTAAGGGAAAGTGTTTGTTGATGGGGGGGGAGGAATCATCCGAATTGTCGTGGGGCAAGGTTTTATTAAATGATGAAGTTTTTGAGGATGTTGTGGATGAATTTGGTGATAAAGTTATTGCCAAGTATGGTTCGTATGCAAACATAGGGAAGAAGATGATCGAAGAAATTCTTCAATGGATGTGGAACAGAACCTTCAACAAACCAAATGTGGGTGCTAGCGGTGCCATATCCATTTCTACCATTGGAAGTGGTAGCGGTTGCTCCAAAGAGGTAGTTGCATTTTCAAAAAGAGGGAGGGGAAGGCCGGTTGGGAGTGGCAAGAAGAAGAAGGAGAAAGAGGCTGGCAATAAGAAGAAGGAGGGGAGTCCTAATCCGAGTGGAACAGAAAAAAGGAAGAGGGGAAGGCCTGTTGGGAGTGGCAAGAAGAAGGAGGAGGATGGCAAGGATGGCAAGAAGAAGAAGGAGGCTGGCAAAAAGAAGAAGGAGGAGGGGAGTCCTAATCCGAGTACAGTTACTGAAAAAAGGAAGAGGGGAAGGCCTGTTGGGAGTGGCAAGAAGAAGAAGGAGGATGGCAAGGATGGCAAGAAGAAGAAGGAGGCTGGCAAAAAGAAGAAGGAGGAGGGGAGTCCTAATCCGAGTACAGTTACTGAAAAAAGGAAGAGGGGAAGGCCTGTTGGGAGTGGCAAGAAGAAGAAGGAGGATGGGAGTCCTAATCCGACTACAGATACTGAAAAAAGGGAGAGGGGAAGGGCAAATGGGACTGGCAAGAAGAGGAAGGTGAAGGAAGAGCCTACGGATCTTGGTATGTTAATGTAGTATACTTCATTTGTTTGCCTTTTTAAATTTGTTTATGTAGGCTGCTATGATAGGTTTGGATAGACGTTTATATGCATCCCCTTTGCTAGGTTTAGGAATATGTTTTTAAGTATGCTGTTAGAATATCATAAGTTGGAGTAATTGGCATTACTAAAGTACTGCTATAGGGAGTGTTTGCCATTACTAAAGTATGTTGTTTGAATTTAAACGGTGGCAGGTTTCAATTTAAGTGATTATGATGATGAAATTGTGTTCAGAATGCACAACAATGGGTTCTTTGAATTTGCTCCTTTGAGATATGTACAAGGGCAGGTTTCTTCAATGTGGGCCTTTGTCCATGACAAACGTATCTTTACCCTTGGTCTGGATGAAATGTTATCACGCATTACGGGAGAAAAATGGGCTGTCTTCTTTTGTTTGCCTGGCAAATCATTAGAAGAAGGTTTGAAATTGATTCACACAGACAATGATGTGCATACAATGATCGAACTAGGTTGTCGGGCTGGTTTTGTAGACTTGTTTGTTGCTCACACAAAACAGATGTTATGTCAATACTATTTAAAAAACATTGATTCAGAGGGTGAAGGTGGGGAGGTTGTCGGATGGGTAGAAGAAGATGCTAGCTTGCGGTGCTCTAGTACTTTAACTCCTTTTAGGACTAGCACTTCAGAACCTTATAGGAAAGTGGAAGATGTTGATGCTTCAAAACCTGAATCCGGGAAGCAAAAAAAGAGGGTGAAGAGGTGTATGGATAAGGGAAAAGGAAAGATGGTTGATGAGGCTGTTGTTGTTACCAGGAACAAACCGGCTGGTATTGTCATTAGAGACGATGGTTCTATGAATAACCAAGCAGGTGTTGGTTCAGTGAATGTGGGAGCAAAGGGTGGGCGTATTTTGAGACCAAGAATGACTAATTGCGTGCTGGGTCTACAGGCACCAAGATCAATGGGTAACAATGTGGTGTTATTTTGACTAGGTGAGTCTAATGAATTGTTTAGCAAATATTTTGGACACATTGCATTGCCTATTATAGTAACCTCATTTCATTGCATATTTTGACTGTGCAGGTGTAGTTGATCACTTGTTGATTCATCCAGTAGAAGGTTTTGAAGATTGACATATGGTTTCATCTATTTGGGAATATGTAATGTGTAGAAACAAAAACACTTTAATTTGGTTGCATCTACTAATGTAATTTGACTAATGTATCTTGAACAATTTGACCTCTATTTCGAATACACCAAACGGTGTGTGCAGGCATTGTGATGGGTTGTATTTATTGATGCTTGACTCCCATGAGTAAGCTGTTATTGCATCCAATCTCTAATGCATAATATGGTTGTGTTTGTTTTGTGTTTCCTGTTATTTGCTTCGATGTGTTTGTGTATTGTATTATGGTTTCATCCATGTGTTTGTGTATTGTATTATGGTTTCATTTCTGTCAGTTTCATGTTTGTGAATGTGTTTGTGATACGAATCGAACAATGTATATCAAGACAAACGGGATCAAACGACCCCTTCCATTCATAAACCATAGGGATACATTTACAACCTTAAGGGGAAACCACAACCCCTAACTACATCATCACCTACATCTACCTATAGCTTTGACACTACGACAGTGGCACTAAAATGAACAAAAGAAACCACAACTCCACAAGTGCCCAACCACCTACTACCTACATTCATCATACACAACAAAACACAACAAAACAACCCACCCCCAGCATCCAGCACCCAACCACTTCACATGTAAGTTTGCCTCACAGCAAACTCAATCTTGGAGACAATGCTGTCGTTAGTTTGCTTAAGCATCCTCATCAACCCACTCATCTTTCTTATATCTGCTGACTGAAGCCTCCTAAGCTTGTTCACATTGGCCCTTGCAGTTCTCGAGCCCCTTAAGAGTTGGAGCTCCGCAATCAGGTCCCCCCTAACACCCAGCCTATTAGACAGCCTTTGGCACCTACACATCAACTCTTGTGCATGATGAATGTCCTCCTCAACCTCTCGCCGGTAATGGGTTAGCATCATTTCCGATATGACAAACGAGTTGCAAGCAACCACGAGATCAAGACACCGAGACATATTACTGGAAAAGGGAATGATAATTATTTGTTTACGGGTGTGTGTGTGTGTGTCTGCTTGTGTGTGTGTGTGTGTGAAGGCGTTGACAATTTAATATGAAACCTGAGAATAACTTTGCAAATTAGCCATTGAGAGGCCTTTTCACAAAAAATAGTCCCCCAAAAGTTGGCGGGAGATAAAGAAAGTACATGAAATGACGATACTACCCTCGATGACATGGCACTTAACGGGAAAACTAACGGAAAAGGCCATCGGTGGCGATTTTGCGAAAATGTGGAACGTGGGTGGTTTTTTTGCGCTACATTTTGTCTCGGTCCCATTTTTGCGAAAATGTGGAACGTGAGGGACTATTTTTGCAATTTACCCAAAAACTATTGATATAAGTCTATTTCAACTTTACTTTCCTTTGACCAACTTTATCTTCAAGATCCACACTCTCTTCCAAAATTTCATTTTATAGGTGCGCATGGATGTTTTTTCGGCTTTGTTTATTGCTACCTTCAAATTTACATGTAATACTCTTCTTAAATTTTCTTTAACTTTTTTTTGTTTTTATTATAAAAACGCAACATAAAAAATGCGAAACAAAAAATATAAAGTTTATCAAGTTAAAAGTGTTAGACTACATAATTCCCCGTAAGCTAAACTTTATTATGATAAACTATTTATAGAGTACAAAGAGGAGATCATAATAAACCCTAATGGACCCAACCCACAAGTCGGGTTTGGGCCAACTAACTTATTCATCTAATACTCCCCCGCAATCCGAGCGGCGAAATCGCGAAAGCTCGGACTGAAGAAGAAAAATTAAGAAAGCAAAATAAAACAATAAACAAAAATAAAAATAATTTTTTTTTAGACTACATAATTCCCCGTAGGTTAAACTTTATTACTGATAAACTATTTATAGAGTACAAAGAGGAGATCATAATAAACCTTAATGGACCCGACCCAAAAGTTGGGTTTGAGCCAACTAACTTATCCATCTAATAAAAAGTAGTAAAACAAAAAAAATACGGAGCATAAAACCATAAACAACTGTCTTGTCATGTTAATAAAATGAATAAAACTACCGAAAAAAGTACAAAAAAAATGATAAAAAAATATTTTGTCGTGTCAATAAAGTGGAATCAAAAGGGTGAGAGAGAGAGAGGTAAAGGGTACTAATATTACAACCTTATTTTTTCACTACAAGTGCCCATGGACTTTTTGTCTTTTTCAGTTTTGTCTCTTCGGCATTGTAATTTTATGAAATTTTGTCTACTTATTTTATTCGGAGTGCGCAGAAAACATTAGGGCGCGAATGGATTTTTGAGTGATCATAAGCCAACGATCACGAACTTTTGAGTGCCCGAGCACTTTTATGCACGCTTAGCTATTTTCGGAATAAATTTATGCGCGTTTAGGTAATTAATTTATGCGCTACTAACACGTGGACAGTTTTAAAGTTGTGAATTTGACACGTAGACGGTATCTAATAGAGCATCCGCCAAAAGTTCATTTTGGTAAAATAGACACACAATTCATTTTGGTAGTGTATTCATATAAATGATTCATTTAAAAAAATTTCTTATCATTTCTAGGATTGTGGTCAAGTTATTTAAATTTGATTTATGTGTTCCAACAATTTTATCATTTTCTACGATTTGTTGTATATGGATATCCATGAGTTAGTAGTGACTCCTTCATAGTACTACAACATGGTTTGTTTGTATATGGATATTCATATGCATGAGTTAATAGTGACTCCGTAGCACAATATGGCTTTTGGACACTCCGTGAACCTCTAGTACAGTTTTATGTTTTGAGCATGTCACTTCTCAATAAAGCTTCCAAAGCAGAACATGGTTATCAATGCACGTTTCATACACTCATGTTTCATTCTTTTGCAAATTATAATTCGTTGCATTTTTAAAAACCAAGCCTAACCATTCTCGCTTCACGATATTGTTAACAACACAGGTCTTTCATATGTCTTGCGTTCTCCTAATTGAAGGGGTGATTTTCTCTTCTCACCACCACACCTAAAAAAGTTGAAGTAAAATAATAAGATAGAGAAAATAGTATGAGAAAAGTTGTGTAGTCAAGTCTATTTATAACTACAACCTACCACTCTTTGTTTGCATCTTCTTCTCCCTCAAACATTTAATCAACACTCTCATCCTACTTCACTCATATTTACTTCACCATTATTTCACTCAACCAACACTCCCACCTATTGCTTGTGGCACCTCAACGCCGCATTTGCACACTATCCCTTCAAAGCCCGGTTGGGTGCTAGCGCTATAAGAACATGTGTGAATCCACACACTATGTCATTGTTAAATTATAGTTAAATAATTAACGTGTAAATGTCTAGTATCAAACCCGAGACCTCGGGATTGCACACATTGCAAATGAGTATTAAGGAAAAATAATAAATATATTTTTATATTTATTATTAGACACAAAGACTTAACGACTGTTAGTGTTTTCCGTTAAATGACTAACGACCGTTAGACGAAGATAAGGAAAGTTGTGTTTATGCATTATTTGGAAACAAGAAAAGTTCTAGAACCCCTAAGGGTTATAGATTTCGACCAACACCTCCTTAAGGAGGTTAGGGATGTTTTCTTGGTGACCAAGTTTCATAATCCTATATAAACACATTCAAGGATCAATTGTTTTTCACCTCTTGACACACAATTATCCCTAACTTTTTCCTTCTCTTCTCTTCTTCTCCTTGATCGACCAACGACCCTCCTTAGGGATCTTTGGATCGATTTTGGTGCTTCCAAAATATACTTTGTATAGTTTCTTGCAAAACCTTAATACGGTTTAATTTGTGTGTACAAGAACGAGGTAATAACTTACTTTAGTTATTATCAAGAGATCGAATAACAAAACGGTAAGGGGTTATTCAATAGATCTAATATAAACCCTAACTAGGGTTCATCTCATTCTTGAATCAAGTATTGCATGAGGTACGTTCTTATTTATGTTTTAGTTAACCTTTATGTGTTATAGTAGATCCTAGCTTCCGCAATATGTATTATATGATTTTACATGCTTAATATGATTGTCATGATTATTAAATTATAACAGTGGTATCACGAGCCATCTATAACATGTAATTGCTTGCTAAAACTTAATAAAAAACGTATTTTTAATTGTTTTAGATACATGTTATTGTTCTAGGTTTCTTAATTTTATTTTTTATGAAAAAATAAACCCTAAACCTAATTTTGGGGGGGGGGACGATTTTCGATAACCCTAATTAGGGTTTTATGGTTGGTAATTAATTATGTGTAATTAATTGGATAGAAACCCCAGGTTTGTAACATGTTTATATGCACTATGTGGTAATTGTTATGCATGAATCCATGACGAAACATGCATGTTAGTCATGGATTAAGATTATGTTTTGATTGCAGGTATGTGTTTTACACCTAGTTCTTAGATAGATCTAAAATTGGGGAAGACTCCAATTATAATTAAAATCAATTTACCTGTTTATGTGGTGTACTAATTAATTTAAGCTTACGCAATCGATCCTTCGATGTATGTGGCTCACTTGTGCAGAGTGGAAGCTTTGATTAATTATACACATTGTAAAAACCTAGAATTGATTTAATTAGGGTTTATCTAATTAAGCTTGCATGCGGCTATGTGTTTTCACCTTGTTTAATTATTAGTTGTTATTGTTTTCTTTTAAATTACTTGTTAATTGTTATGTGTTTATCTTATTGTAAGCAATAACAAGGGTAGTTTTCAAAAGAAAAATTAAATTGGACTAATAATGGTGAAACAAAAGTTTTGAGTTTTCATAAACTTTTAATTGGTTGAGGTGACTGTTCTTTAACATTTCTGAGGCTCAATGGCATGCTGTAAGGTGAGGCATAAGTTTGGTTTCGCATTAAATTGTGGCCTTAGAGAGACAACATTCTGTCTCTACGCTCGCTTGTATGTCATCTCGGATTCCTTTTAGATCGAAGCCTCTTAGTGCAATGTTGTAATTCGCTCAACGCACCAATTAAAACTTTGATGATACTCACTTTAATGAATTGGATGATAAAAATTGTTTTGTAAAAATTTTATGTTATAAAGATGAGTGCATGCATCTTTATACATGTTTTTGACACATCAAAAACTAAATACCCTTAAAATTTAAGTCGTGTGCTATCTAACTATAAGGAACACTTGAAGTTAATTTTTGGGCATGCGTGAGACCTATATCAAAAATTAATGACAAAGCAAATTTTCATGTATGCGTGAGACCTAGTGGATATTTGCAGTTTCTAAGTTAGGGGGCGTTTGATTGCTTCTAAATGAGTTAATTCAGAGATAAATACTGAATCGGTCAAAGGGTGTAGGTGTTTGATAAAAATATATGAAGCCGCTGAGTCATTCCATACGCTCTGAGCGATTTTGCATGAAAGTGTGCCCTTTACTATTCAGCACGTCACACTTTTCCATCTACCTATCTTTTTTTATAATCTTATTTTAGTTCCTCTTTCATCACAATTTAATATTTAAACCTCTTCTCTCAGAACAAATTCACAAGCACATGAATTTTTTATTTTTTATTTCATTACGTATCATGTATATAGATATATATATCATCATGGGGCTTGTGGTCTAGTGGTAAAAGGCTTAAGTAGTTAAGCGAGCCCAAGTGAGAGTAGTACCGGTTTGGGTGACCGACCGGGAATTCCTCACTTGGGAACCACAAGCTCTAATGATATTAGGCAAATCGGGAATAGGAGTGGGGTTATCCCCTAAAGAGAGGCTCGCGGTTGGTATCGCTGCCCGAGGATGCGACACTAACTCGAGCCAACAACTAACAACTAACCCGCCGTTAAAAAAAAAAGAAAAAAAAATAGATATATAGATCATATAGATCATGTGAGAGTGCCCTATAATTAAAATTGATCATACCAATTAATGATGTTATAAAAAGTTGTAACTTTGATTTTTATAATTGTATTTGACTTGTATATCTTTTATTTCCTTAGATTGAAATTCTTTTATTGTCGGAGTATACTAATCAAATAATCGTATTTTATTAGTATAAAAAAGGCTACAATGGTAATTTTATGTGACTAAAGCCATTCGTTCAGAGCACTTGTCAAACAATTTATTTCATTCAGAATCAAGTTCATTCAGAGTCAATGTATCATTCAGGGCTTCAAACCATTCGGTACTATATCATTCTGTTTTATCAAACAGCACCTTAGACGACTTAAGTAAGCTTGTATGCGTGAGACCTAGAGCTTACAGCACACGATGGGACGAAACATGCTTACATTTGCAAGTTGATGAATCAACTTGAAGTAAGTCCCATAAATTTTCTAGGAATTGGAAAATTGTTTGCCAATTATTGTACGACAGATTACCTTCTTTTGTAAGTTTTACTATATTGCAGAATCAACTGACGTAGTAAATTTATGAAAAGTTGGATCCTAGGTTTCAAGAAACTATGTT
>LBNU01017545.1:6874-25816 GCA_014162995.1 Artemisia annua
TGGAAAGCTAATGGACGAAGAATGATTCGTAACTTTGTCCATACCATTGAAGAAAGGTTGTACCATCGTCAACAGATCAGAAGGTTGGAAAGCTACATTGGTGTTCGTCCTTCATTTCCGGTCTTGACATTTAGACGACCTGATCCACAGTTCACAGACTTTGATGCATAGCTAAATGATGAACTTCAGCTCCCATTCTTCCGGTACCAAAATTTCAATATTTTCATTTATTTGAATTGATTTGTAATTGCTACGGCTTGTGCATACATAAAAGTGTACAACCCGCACTTTGTACTTAAAGGACACTGTGGTACACATCAGTGCTACAATCCTCATATAAGGAGCGAAAGCTTCTTACTTTTGAGTAGAATGTATCAAACCTTTCAGTATTTTCACAATTCTGCTCAAAAGATAAGTATTACACCTCAATAAATAATCACTTGTTGAGGAGGAGTACTTGACTTCAAACATCGTTCTTAAATCTTAAAGTCTTGTTGATTTCTCCTCATAAGACTCAAAAAGGCATATTTTAATCAAAACGTTTACAAAAACAACATTTGATATGCTATTTTTGAGGGGGAGAAGAAGAAAAGTGATTAAAATATGATGTGCAAAGTCTTATCTTGTGTGAGCTCGACTCAGAATTGACCCACGAATTGATGAAACAACAAATGTTAGTATTCGAAAGGATTTATCCGAGTAGAAAGTACCGTTTCGAGAAACTCTTTCTAGACGTTTACTTTGACGGGTCTAACTTCCTTTTAGGAATGTTAACAACTTCAAGTTAGTTATTAGGGCTAGTTATCACCTAAAAACTGATAATGTATCCCTTTAACTAAGCAACGTAAACGTGTCCCTCGGGTACATGTCTATTAAGAGTAGATCAATTCAAAAGTGCCAACTCTTCCCGCATATGCAAATTTCTGAAAACATTCATAAGCATATGTGGAGGGGGAGTCTTTCATAAGAAATCCAAGACCTCAAAGTGTTAAACAAAAAGTTTTATACTCATAAACACTTTGAGAGATTTTCAATGATTTGGTTCAAAGGCATCAATAGGATAGTTATGGAGTTACAAGGTGACTAAGGATAGGAATAACCGTCCTATGATCCGCCAGAACCGGAGGGATCTACCCAAGGACATCACCAATAGTTAGAAATTAGAAGTCCTTAGGTATGATGTAACAAAAGGAGAAGAGAAGGAAAGGAGAAAGAAGGGGTTGAAGAATTAAAAAGCAAAATGAATGAAAAGGGTGAAAAGAAATAGCCCTCCATTTCATCAACCTTAGGTCAGACACCGGGTACATTTCATATGCTACTGGTCGTTGCTAAGGCGGTCTCGATATTGAAGATAAAGACGTCATGGACCTAGTGACGCAATGCACCTAAACCTTCTTAGCCACTCAGGCATCTCTCAAAAGATGTTTGTTTCATTCTCACGGGGAACCAGTGTAATCTATCGATCGTCTATTAGAGATGGTTGATATTGAAACAGGAGGCCCTCTACTCCATGCCTCCGCATAGGAAATCAAATGTGCACTTATCGAGTCTAGAGCCACGAGATAACATAAAAGATCTCTTAGGAACACATAATACTTCTACACTAAATGTCTTGCATCATTGGACACTAAATGTAAATTATCGAGTCCTTCACAAATCTTAGCAATCTGTCTTGAACGTTTATGAGGGCTTTACTTAGGTATTTCTCGAATAATTGAACGGAAATCCTGCCAGGGTCAACATTAAACAGCCCTGACAGCAGGTCACTTCGGTGATTCCTTGTGGATTACGCTTAGTGTGTTCGATGGTTTCAAACGATCTACAGTCGTGGGGTGATCTCTAGCGACTCACCTAATCGTGGGTGTACGTATGTATGTCTGTGTAAGCCCTCTAGGGGGTATTCGATTAGGAGCGGCCTTGGTAAGGATTAGAAGGAGTCTTCACACTATGCTGTTGACAAATTCTAATTCCGAACCTGTAAGTACCGGCTATATTATTGTTAACTGTTTCAATGCAGGTACAACCACCATCCTGAACACCATCTTCCACATGCTCATACTTGCATCTCAACAAATATGACAGCTCTCATGAAAGATCGAAGCAACATTTAAGTCAAAGATAAATTCCATGCCAAAAGAATCTACAAAATGANCTTGGTAAGGATTAGAAGGAGTCTTCACACTATGCTGTTGACAAATTCTAATTCCGAACCTGTAAGTACCGGCTATATTATTGTTAACTGTTTCAATGCAGGTACAACCACCATCCTGAACACCATCTTCCACATGCTCATACTTGCATCTCAACAAATATGACAGCTCTCATGAAAGATCGAAGCAACATTTAAGTCAAAGATAAATTCCATGCCAAAAGAATCTACAAAATGATAAGACAACGATCTAAAGCAAAGCAATGTACAAAGAAGAATTCTACGTCAACACTAAGAATCTTCATCAATGAAAAGAGAGCTACACACGAACGAAAGTTTGAAACGTCAAAGATGTATGAGCATGTCGGAAATATGCAGATTGACTGGAGTCTAAGAAAGTGACGAATGGCAGATTACGACATCAACTGATCACTATCACATCATCTATGATAAAGAACAAAGAACGATGAATCATTTCTACTAATCATTTTTTGAAGACTTCCAAAGCCATGAAAGTCTACAATTAAAGATAAAGACAATGACGTCAAGCAACCTCAAATGACCGTGACGAATATCACTCCTTCATAACCGATCCTTAGGGGGAGATTGTTATGATCTAAGTTTATCAACATTTATCAAGTCTCGGTTATTTCAGTATATGTAATAGGTTGCTATTATATTTGTTTACTTATGTTTAAACGTTTAGAGTCCAATAAGCGTCCAATGGGCCTAGAAGCCCACGTTTAGAGAAGATAGGGAAGAGAGGAGTGTTGCCCTACTCTTCACCTATAAATAGGACTCATTGTATTTCATACTTCTTGTTGGTTATTTCATTATCTTAAAAAAACTCTTGCACTTTTACCTTTCATATTGATCTAATCAACCAAACTCTATTTCTCATCTTATTTCTATACTTGGTTAAACTGACCGGGTACACTCCTCGTTAAGTGTGTGTGTTATTGATACGTCGGCTAAATATAAATATAAAACTTGAGTAGGCATTAACACTGCTAAACCGCAACAACACATCACGTGCATCACTTATTGAAGTATCTAGTTAATATCCGAAATCAATATCATAACTTTAACCCTAAAGATATCGAGAAGTGGAGAAAAAGGCAGCCAAAAGTGCTAGTGAATAACAGTTTCTTTTTCATTTTCGAGTTCAGATTTTGATCACAGTTAAGGTAAGAATTCTGCCTATAAGTTTTTGATCAGATGTTTGACTAAGCGTAGGTCTATAGTACGGTTGATTGGTTGAGTCGAGTAAGAAAGAACTTTGTTTTTTTTAAATGAACTACCTGTGTCTATGATGTACATGAGTGTCCTATTAATATGATGATTTCAAGTGTTCCTTTTTCTGTTACAAAAGGTGTAGCTCTTGATCCGTAGAATTTCGTAGGATAGCTAGATATATATTAATGTATTAAGAGATGTTATTTTGTACACGTTTAGAGCCATAAAAGAATCAGGTAGTATTTAGTTTGTGAAAGATGTGCAGTAGAAGGAATCGTGGCTACTAGTTGTCTAAACTTTTATTAATTCTTAAGTTTATGAGTCACAATTTATGCATATAATATCTAAGCTTGTAGATATATACATATATTGAAAGATGTTAAGGCAATAGGATTTAATATGCAACTCAGAGGGTTAATTTCCATGTTTCTAAGCTTTAGTACA
Organism: Artemisia annua; assembly: GCA_014162995.1. Lineage (NCBI taxonomy): Eukaryota > Viridiplantae > Streptophyta > Magnoliopsida > Asterales > Asteraceae > Artemisia > Artemisia annua. The sequence goes on from LBNU01017545.1 coordinate 10,704, forward strand.
TGACTTTCTCTTAATTATATATATTATCTTATTATTGTATTGGCGCTAAACACTGATGTCCGAAACATAAATTTTACCAAGTTATACAGGAAGTGTTGTATTAGTATATGATTAGCATATAGACTTGGGGGCTCAACCAATCAATTAGGATACCTTTAGGATGCTTTAGTTCATACAGCTTTCTTATTGAATCTGTGATTATATTGTAGGAAGCTTACTAAGGGAGGGAGAGCTTATCGTTTAATTAAGGTGAGTACAAAGCTTTTTTAAAACCGATTACAAAGACAAAATGGTCTTTTAGCAGGAAAAGGCTTGGTTTCTTGTTAACTATAGTTCTTTAAATTTATTTATTGTTGATAGATGTGTTTAAATTTGCTGTTGATATCGTAGTAGTTTACTTGAATAATATTCATGTTTGATTTGTATAGATGTTATTTATAGATGCATGCATGTTCATGACCCATAGGTTTGCCAAGTCTTGACTACATGAACCATTATCGGTGGAGTCTAGTGGGTTTTGGCTTGTCCTTCTAGGATATGCTAGCTATCGTCGGTTGAATGTGTCATGACCCGGCGTGATATTTCACGTTATTATTGGGCGCATCCTTGCTTTCTAGGGACTTGGTGGGATTAGGGTGATGTGTGGCTAGAGATGAGTCACATACATGGAGCATCACTCTTGTAGTTAGCTTGTTTCACTTGCTTTCTACTTTTATAGATGTATCGAGAGGTAGCGGGATTACATCTTATCGGAATCTTATTTAGCCGGGTAGCCCCCATGGTTGCTAATTTACCGAGAGGATTTATGATCTTGAAGTTTAGGCGTATAGATGGAATCGAGGGATCGGGTACTTTGGGTGAACCAGATAGTGGCCTATGCATTATTATCATTTTTGCATTGAATTGTTGTGGTAACATTTGTCTTTATACTTGTTTATAATTGTTGGTTTAAAATTATTATGGTTAACTCATCTAAATGTTATCGTTGGGGGTTTCTTTATTCAACAACTCATTGTATCCCACTTAGCTTTAATTAGCTAACACTTGTTTCTTGCAAAACTGTCTTTGTATTCGTGCAAGATAAATAGGAACCTTCTTGCGGGATTCTTATGGAGTGAGGTTGGGTAGTTTTGATCGATCTACTTGGCACCCGGAAGTTAGCCTACTATTTTTAATGTTTACATTATTGCACTTGGTTTTATAGATTGTTATATAACACCCGTTTGGGTAGATTTGTCATGATTTGATATTTTAGCGAATTATGCAAACTATGGTTTCAGACCTCCGTTGCTTATTTTCATGACTTGGATTATATAATAATTTTTTTTTAAAATGGCTATTTTCCAGAATTGGGGTGTTACAAGTAGGTATCCAGAGCCCAGTTTTAAGTGAACTAGGTACATAAAATAGGTGCTTAGACTTAAACTTTGATCAATGCTTATATTAGGGAACACCTAAATATAAAACTAGTATGTAGGTCAGGTGGGTTGAGTGTGTAATGCCTATAGTAGGCGAAGCTTATTTTTAATTTATCTTAGTAATAGACAATTAAAGCTTATATGATATTTTTGTATAATATATGGTTACAAATGGTTCACTAATGATCATGTTTGACCTATGTATATAAATGGCAAACACTAGGAGATCAGATTTGGAGCAAGCGGGTGTGCAAAGGAATGATGAGGAAGCTAGCGTTCCCGCGACTAACAAAAATGCGTCACCAAATGCAAGGGAACAACAAGCTGAGTTACCACCAAGGCAAAATCGTGAGCGCGTCAACATTGGGAATGATCGAGGTAATGTGATAGTTACCAGAGCTGATGGTGGTAATGGGGGAAGCAATGACCAGAATGTTGAGGCTAACAATAACATAAGGCGCATAAGGGGGGATGACTCTGTAGCTCACTCCAGGTCTCATGCAGGTAGTTCTAGGAGCTATAACAACATCTCTCGAATTGAGGAATTGGAAAGTGAACTTGGAAGGAAGAATGATGAGTTGGCTGAAATGCGACAGGCCATGATTGTCGTAGGATTATTGGTGAATCAGTCTGGGAGAAATGATCGAATGGAGCATGAGGCGGAAAGTGAATTGAATCGTTATGGGGACCGTACTCAGAACTATGATAGACATGCATATAATTCGTGAGAGAGTACGTTTGAATCATTTATGAAATATAAACCAGCTTCGTTCAAGGGAAGCACTGAGCCACTTGATTTTTTAAGGTCGATTCTTAAGATGGAACGAAATTTTGATTCATGGGAATTCACAGAGCCACAGATGGTGAAATATGCTATTAGAATGTTGGATGGAGAAGCTTTAGAATGGTGGAACTCTGTTAGTTTAGCTCTTTCTAGGACTTCTAGAGATAATATGACTTGGGATGTCTTTTCCAATTAGATTATGACCAAGTACTATGGACCTGGTGCAGTTCGCAGGATCGAGAGAGAATTTATTAGCTTGCAAAACGGAAATATCAGTATTGATAAGTATAACACTGCTTTCACCGAGAAGCTACAATTTGCTATGAGACTTTGTCCACATGAGAAATCAAAGGTTGATCGTTATGTACAGGGGCTACCTTATGAGTATCGTATAGCTGTTCGGATTAGGAATACTTTGGAAGAGGCAATGGATGCAAGCAAAGTTGTGGAAGATGATCTCATAGCTAAGGATGGGAAGTCAGGTTTGTAGGTGAAAAGAGGAAATGGGATGGGTCATCTGGATCATCAAAGAAACTCAAGAGCAATTCGAATGTCAGGAAATCTGGGCTTCAGGGTACGCGAAAATGGTGTACTCCTTGCGGTTCGTCTCACTATGGGGAGTGCTCAAAGGATACAGTTGGATGTCGTCGTTGTGGAAAGATGGGTTACATTATGCGGGATTGTACGAGTACTGAGGTTTTATGCTACAATCGCAAGGAAATGGGACACATAGCTATTGATTGTCCCAAAAAGAAGACTGGTGGAGCTATTGGAACCAAGAAGGCAGATCTATATAAACCAAAGGGTCGCGCTTTACACATGATTGTAGAGGAAAAAGACGACGATGAGGTGATTACTGGCACTTTTCTTGTTAATTCTTTACCTCCTAGTGTTTTGTTTGATTCTGGTGCAAATAGATCTTTTGTGTCATTTGATTTTGTAAGACATTTAGTATCCCACGTAGCAATTTAGATACCCCTTTAAATGACTAATGGAGCACTTATATCTGTTCGTGAGAAATTTGAGGGGAGCAATATTGAAATAGATGACAAATCCTTTCCAGTGACTTTGTTACCAATAGGAATAAAGGGGTTTGATGTGGTGATATGCATGGATTGGTTAATTAAGCAAGAAGTTGAAGTCGTGTGTTCAAAGAAATTGATACCCATCCCCCTGCCTGAGGGTGGATTTGTAATCGCTTACGGAGAAAAACGTGGTGGTGACTTGGGAATCATTTCGGTTATGAAACCACGAAGGTGCGTAGTGAAAGGATACCCATTGTTTTTGGCTTATGTAATTGATGTGAAAAAGGGGAAGGAAAAAATTGAAGATGTTGTAGTGGTGAACGAGTATGTAGACGTATTTCCAGATGACTTACCAGTTTTACCTCCAGCACGATAGGTGGAGTTTCGAATTGACTTGGTACCTAGTGCAGCGCCAATTGCTCGGGCACCGTGTCGTTTGGCACCCACAGAGATGAAGGAAATGATGTCACAACTTAAAGATCTTCTTGATAAGGGATTTATTAGGCCTAGTTTATTGCCTTGGGTTGCACCGGTTTTGTTCGTGAAGAAAAAGGATGGCACAATGCGTATGTGCATTGACTATCGAGAGCTAAAAAAGGTGACAATAAAGAATAAGTATCCGTAACCAAGGATTGATGACTTGTTTGATCAACTACAAGGCGCAAGTTACTTTTCAAAAATTGATTTGAGATCGGGGTATCACCAGGTGCAAGTGAAGGAGTGTGACATTCCAAAGATAGCTTTCAGGACCCGGTATGGCCATTATGAGTTTCTTGTAATGCCATTTGGGTTAATTAATGCTCCTGCAGTATACATGGACTTAATGAATAGTGTTTGTCGACCGTTCTTAGATAAATCGGTTATTGTGTTCATTGATGATATCTTGATATACTCACGGAGTGAGGAAGATCATCGGAGACATCTTCGAGAAGTATTGGATACTTTGCGCAAGGAAAAGCTTTATGCAAAGTTCTCTAAGTGTGAATTTTGGTTGTGAGAGGTCCAATTTTTAGGTCACTTGATCAATTGTGAAGGGGTAAAAGTGGAATCGGCTACGATTGAAGCGATTAAAAGTGGGAGTCACCTAAAGATCCTACCAAGATAAGGAGTATCTTGGGATTAGCAAGCTACTATAGGAGGTTTATTCAAGATTTTTCTAAAATTCCTTTGTCAATGACGAAATTGACAAAGAAAACATAACCATTTTTGTGGATCGAGTTTCAGGAAGAGGCGTTCCAAACTTTGAAAAAAATTACATGAAGCACCTATTCTTTCCTTGCTGAAAGGAAATGAGGACTTTCTGGTGTATAGTATTGCTTCATATTCAGTGTTAGGAATACGTTTTTTTCTGATTGAAGATTCGGTCACCCCAAGTATTATTAAGCACTATAGCTCGTAGTATTTAATATTTTAGTTAGAATGTAGTTTAGTATTATTAAGCATTATAGCTCGTAGCATTTAATATTTTAGTTAGAATGTAGTTTAATATTAGTTAGTATTCGTGGTGTTGTGTCGGGACTTTTACCCTCTGTCAGCCCGCTCCACAGCCTAGTAGAGGCATTCATCTGCTTGTAAGTATAAATACCCTCTCCCACCAAGGGAGAGGGTTGGACCTTTCATTCTATAATCATATGCTCTTTCATTTTCTCTCTCTACAAAGGCTCCCTACACTTTCTCTCTCTAAACTAAACTAACGAATCTAAACATGATCTTGATGTTGTTTGTGACTTAATAGATATCCTACAATTGGTATCAAGAGCCTAGGTTTCATCTTAGGACCTTGTAAATTCGGATTTGGTGAAGTTCTTGTAGTGTTTGGTTAGTTAGTTTAGTTTTTCTTGGTAAAACATCTTGGGTAATCTCGTTGAGTGATATATTTTGTGTTATGGATGTACTTTTGTGATTAGAGGTGTTATATCTACTTAGTTCTTTAGTTAGTTTAGCTTTTTTCAATCATTTTGTGTGGTGCTTGAATGATCCTATGTTGGTTTTCTTGCTAGCGGTTAGCTTCTCGTAGTGGTTTCTTGGCAGCGGTTAGCTCATATTGATTAGCGGTTAGTGTTAGCGGTTTACTGTACTTTGCTATTTTTGGACTAAAGGACAAACCGCTAGATAGTGACTGTTCTGGCGGTTAGTACGTTTTGGCGGTTTGTGTGTTCAGCAGTTAAGTGTCAGCGGTTACCTACTTTAGCGTTTACCTGTTCAGCGGTTATCTTTTCAGCGGTTACCTCAGTTCAGCGGTTACCCTGCTTTAGCGTTTACCTTACTTGTTCACCGTTTACTTCATCTCAGCGGTTTGGTTAATTCAGCGGTTACATTTCTCAGCGGTTTGCTTCATCTTCAGCGGTTTGCATGTTTTGTGTGGTGGTGTGTAGCGTTTAACTAGAATGTAAGAAAATTATTGATCTGTTAACGACTTGTGCTTGGTGAATTGTTACAACTTAAGTCGTTTCGATTAATTTGATAGTGATAGGAAGTTGTTAGTTGACTCTTACAACTTGACTTATCACGATTAGATATATTGTCACTTGACTTGTCGCGACTTGACACCTAGTACGAATTGTGACTCATCTAAGATTTCATTCTAGTTTAATCCTCACATTTCATCTTTCGGTTTTCTCTGTTGACTTTAGTAAAATCCCAAGAAAGAATCGATTTCTCGGTTAAATCTCAAGAGTTGTAAAATCCCGCTTAAGACTACACCATGTCGACAACGACGTCAATTGATGACATCCAAGTTGCTGGGTCCGACACTAGACCTCCTATGCTTGACAGAACTGACTATGTGTCATGGTCCCAAAGAATACGTTTGTATTGTCAGGGCAAGGATAATGGGGAGAACATCCTAAGATCGATTGACGAAGGGCCATTTCAAATGGGAATTACAAGAGATGTTATATCAACCAATGAAGATGGAACGGTCACCTTTGGAATTGAAAGACCTCATACTTACAATGATCTTAACGAAGCAGAAAAGAAACGATATGATGCTGATATTCGAGCTTCCAACATTGTGATACAAGGATTACCCAAGGACATCTACAAACTCATTAACTTCAACACTAAGGCCAAAGCCGTTTGGGACAATGTCAAAATGCTTCTAGCTGGTTCAGAACTTACCAAAGAAGATCGTGAATCTCAGTTGTATGATGANTTACAATGATCTTAACGAAGCAGAAAAGAAACGATATGATGCTGATATTCGAGCTTCCAACATTGTGATACAAGGATTACCCAAGGACATCTACAAACTCATTAACTTCAACACTAAGGCCAAAGCCGTTTGGGACAATGTCAAAATGCTTCTAGCTGGTTCAGAACTTACCAAAGAAGATCGTGAATCTCAGTTGTATGATGAATTCGAGCACTTCAAGATGAATCCCAGTGAAAACATCACTGACTACTATGTCAGATTCCACAAGCTTGTGAATGACATGAGAATGATCAGAATGACAATGCCCAACATCCAACTCAACTCAAAGTTTGTTAACAACATGTCACCAGAATGGGATCGGTTCGTCACAGCTGTGAAGTTAAACAAAGGACTCAGAAACACCAACTATGAACAACTCTATGCTTATCTGCAACAACATGAGAAACATGCTATGTATGATCGTCAGCTGAGAGAAAAATTCAATCCCTCTAATGACCCTCTTGCTCTCATCTCCAGTGTTTAGGGACTCAACCAATCCTCAATTGATTCAATCAGTCACCCTACTGCACAAGCAACACAAAATCAGTCTGCCCTTGGCCAATCATCCATGCAATCGTCAAATGTCAAGACTAATCAACAGGACTCTGGGAAATCTCACATTGACAAAAGGATTGACAATCTCTCCAACCAAGTCTCACTGTTGGTTCAACACTTCAGGAGTACACTTCCTCAAACCAACAACCAACTCAGAACTTCATCTAACCCACGTAATCTTGTTGTTTTGGAAGATGGGCGTGCTGTAGTTCAAGGAAGGAAAAATGTCCGGGGAAATGCTCAGAATAGGATGGGGAATGCTAATCAAGGACAAGGAAGACAACCCAAGTGCTACAACTGTTGTGGGTTAGGTCATATTGCAAGGAATTGCACTCAACCAAAATGTCCTCAGAACTCGGATTACTTCAAGGATAAGATGTTGTTGATGCAAGCACAATAGAATGGAGTTTTGCTGGATGAGGAGCAACTGCTGTTTCTTGCGGGTGATGAAGGGAATTAATTTGATGCCGATGTGGATGATCAACCAGTTCAGGATCTTGCTCTCAACGATCCAAACATCTTCCAGGCAGAAGATTGTGATGCTTTTGATTCTGATGTTGATGATGAGCCCACTGCCCAGACCATCTTCATGGCCAATCTTTCATCTGCAGTCACATCGCCACAACAATCTGAATCCCACAACTCATCCATCAATTTTGAGGGTCTCAAATTGTATGACACATACGAAACATGTGATGTTCCTAAGATTCTCAATGAAGTACATCAAACTAGTGTTGTCACGCCAGATGATGTTGATTTGAAAAACAACAATGTTTCCTCAAGTCAACAACATGTGTATCACAACAAAGAATCTGATGTACCTAGTCGAGCATCTTTCGTTGCATGTGTTGATAATGTGATGCACGAACAAAGCACTCATAACAAAGTAAAACACACAGACGTTGTTGAATCAAATTCTACTGATATGGGTAATAACAATGTTATCCCATATGAACAATATATGAATCAAAACGCCGAGTCTGTTTTACCAAATGATGATTCCTCTGTTGATAATGACATGAGTGAATATGATGAATACACTGCTGTTATACCGGATGATACCTTAACCACTAGGATTAATATTCTTAAAGATCAGGTGAATATGTATCAACAACGTGCTAAATTTGAGTTAACCAAACGAGAGCAGAAAATGGATTGGCAAATGTGTACATACATTATCGAAAGAAACTTAAAGGAAGAAGCCTTAAGAATGGAAATAAAATCTTTACAAAATCAAGTTGATCAAACTGTTAAACAAAAAAAGGAGATTCAGGAGAGTGTAGCCACACTAAAACTAGATTTTCAAAGTAAAGAATCTAAACTCTTGAATGATTTTTCCAATCTTAAAGCCTTAAAGAACAAGCTTGAAAATAAATTGTACACACAAGGCCAAACCATTCAAACTGCTCAAATGATGCATAAGCACATTAAGTTACGTGATGAACATAGCAATAAGGATGTAGGAGTGCCAAAAACTAATTTTCATAGGAGCGTTAGTGCCTCTCAACCTGCCTTATGCGATGCTAATGTGATGCTTACACCTAATCATGCCCCCCTGATGTGCATAATACAGAGAAGATTAATGAGATTGAATCAATAAATAGAGAAAGACTTGAGAATAAAATGAAGGATCCCAAGTGCATTATAAAACGTGTCAATATCAAGCCCCATAATTACTATGAACAGAATCGATTGATGGTTTTTGTGCCCCAAACTAGGTTAACACCAGAACAGATTTTTTGGCCTTTAGACGTTGAGAAAATGAAAGCTGAAAAGCTTAACGCCATAACTCCCCTTAAGATTGCAACTCCAACAGTGTATCCTCCCAATACACCAATGCACCTAGTTCAGTTAGCTCTTCCCACTCAATGTAAAACTCTTATTAGCATATACGTTCTGCATCAAATGTTTGCTGATTTTGACAAAACATGTAAAANCAAACTAGGTTAACACCAGAACAGATTTTTTGGCCTTTAGACGTTGAGAAAATGAAAGCTGAAAAGCTTAACGCCATAACTCCCCTTAAGATTGCAACTCCAACAGTGTATCCTCCCAATACACCAATGCACCTAGTTCAGTTAGCTCTTCCCACTCAATGTAAAACTCTTATTAGCATATACGTTCTGCATCAAATGTTTGCTGATTTTGACAAAACATGTAAAAAGAGAATTACACCAACGGGAATTACTAAGGGCGAAAGGGGGTTTGAATTAACAAAAGAGTGTTACCTTACTGAAGTCATTCCGCTTTTTTAAACAAATTAAAGAACACTTTGAAGGCATGCAAATATCTCTTAAATCTGAGATAAATGAAATGATAGATGTGTTTAAAAATCTGGAACTTGAGGAAAAACAAACTGTAATAGACCTTCAAAATAGTGAAATTGCGAGGAAGAATGCCCTCATCATGAATGATACTTTAATTTCTAAATGCATTGCTCAAAATGTGTTTTATACTGCCACTAATTCCTCATTAACTGCTTGCCAATTTCATGAAATGTCTGTTGCATTAAACGTTTTTCAGAATCGTGTTGTTGACCTTGAGGGGGAGAATTTAAGATTGCAAGAAAAAATTCATAACGATGATCATGATAACATGGTAAGGAATTTTTCGAAATTAGAAGTTAATAATATCAATTTGCAATTAAAAATTCAAGCTCACACTAACACGATTCAAAAGTTGAGGGCTCAAATTGCCCAATTGAAGTCTAATAAGAGTGATGTGATTGAATCCCTGAAACATCCGTCTTCAGATTCTAAGAATTTTCAACTTCAAAACATCATCAACCATCTCAAATATGAAAATGATTGTTTTCAAGCTGAAAACTCAAAGGTTAAACAACATTACAAAGAGTTACATGATTCGATTAAGATCACCCGTGATAAAACCAATGAAAAATAATGTCTTTTTTAAAAGAAATTGAGAATCTAAAGACTCAGGTGAAAGGGAAAATGCCTGTCATTTCATGTGATCACATTCTCTCCAAGGTCTGTAAATCTAAAAGCTATGCATGTGATGCCATAAATATTCCGCTTTCCCTTAGGAATAATGCGTTTGTCCATAGTGAGTACCTTAGGTATCTTAAGGATTGCCTTGACATGCTTTGTGAGACCATTGAAGAGATTAGAATGGTGAGACCTGCTGCTGATGCCATCCTTGATGTTTATTACCTCACCAATAGATCATATGAACTCTTAGATTATGCCATTGGCACATGTCCCAAAGCTGTTAGCATGCATGATAAGCCTAATGAACCGTCCTCTAAGGATAAGAACAAGCATGTTGCCTTTAATGTACCCTTGACATCATATGAAATTAACGCACCGCTTACCTGAAATCAAATAGCAGTACAACGATCTAATGTTCCCATCATTAATTCTACAGGAGTAATGGTATGTGCTATTTCACACATACTTTTGACTAAGTGTTATAAAGACCAAAAACTAACGTTAAACGCAAAAGATATCGTGTTTTTGTGCTTGTGATCGTGCAGGGAATGATAATGCATAAATGGCACAAAAATCAACCAAAAAGCCCTAAAACGAGCACGAGGTGTGGAAAAGTGACAAAAAGCCGACTCAATGATGATATCTACTTAAGAAAAGCCCAAGACGAATGTATTCCTTAAAGGCTCGAAGAAAAATTCATGAGACACTTAACTGAAGCTCAAAAGAGAATTTCAAGAAAAGTCCTCCACATTTGAGCAAGATGTCGCTTTTAAATCTTTTGAAGACCTTTGGAAGAAACGTCAACTCGAGTCCTCATGATTACATTAGTGTTACGTTTAATGTTTAAGAACGTTTAGTAGTTTTTAACATAGTTTTAGTGCAATATCATGAATTGTAAAGGTTCAAGGGCTAAACGTGCAACATTGTCAAACATGTGCAAGCTCTTGACCTATTAATAGACATCACCACCTCATTTGGAAGGTTGGTTAATTTTAGGAGTAGGAGTAGGATTAGTGTAAGTGTTGTTTTAATACAAGCTTTTATTTTGCTTTCTCTCTCTCTACTCTCTCTCTAGATTTCTTATTAATCTTTACATGTTTTGAATTCAATCTTGTTATTCTCAATCCTTTATATAAGTTTTTATTAAATCTTGTCAACTTTGCATGGTTTTATGGTTCGATTGGTATGAAAATGGGTTAGGGCTTGTATGTTGAGTCGTTGGCTTATATAAGCTTATTTGTTCTTCTAAACTAGTTTTCCTACAAAAATCTTTATAAGTTTTAGTGTTTTGATCATTAGTTTAATGTTAAAATCGTTCCAAGCTTTTCTTTTATGGTTTTTACGAATTTAGTTATTGAAGATTTAGGGTTTTGCGAGTTTGAGGTTGGTTTTGCGAGTATGGTACTTTCGAAGTTAAGTTTAGCGAGTAGGAGCTTATATTTAGCGAGTATGGATGGAAATAGTTGCGAGTATGAGTAGTTTCTGAAGTTTAGCGAGTATGGAAGCATGGTCTTAGCGAGTTTCAGCCTTTCTTTGCGAGTATGAGTTGTTGTCATTAGCGAGTATGGTTCTCAAAACTCTAGCGAGTATGCTTCATGGGTTTTAGCGAGTATGTAACTTCACAATAGCGAGTATGGTCTAGTTTATAACCTTAGCGAGTATGGTGTCCTTGAATAGCGAGTATGAGACCTTAACAATAGCGAGTATGGTTTTCATTTTGATAGCGAGTATGGTAGTGAAGTTAGCGAGTATGATATGGTTCACTTTCTTTTCAAATTTCATTTTCTTTTGCCAAGTTAGGCACGCTTTACCCTCATCGTTTCATCGAGTGAGGTTTTATTTTTATTAAATCTAAACGTTATGCTGTCGAAATTTTCTTAAATCTTTTTAGTCACGTTTTCTTATTTAAGTCTTATGTCTTTTCGTTTTTAGTTTTAAACTTTAATTACGTTTAATGTTTTCAAGTCTTTTATAGTTTCTTTATCGCTTTACGTTCTTTAATATGAGTCGTGAGTAGTTTTAATCGTGTTTGCTTAGTTACTCGAGTTTGTGAGTTAAGTGCGAGTATTAAAGGTTTGGGATTAATAATCGTTAAGATTATTTAGACTTGTGATTTAATTATTCGAAGAACAAAAACCTTGGAACGATTGAATCACTTGTTTAGAGTTATTATCTCTTCAAAGGATTAATTGACAACTAATCTCGAGAAAGGAAAATAACTCGTCACAAACCATTAGCTTACACTTAGCAAACTTACTCGCGTCGCTTTGCAAACATATTGTCTTTTAAATTCATTTACCGTTTTCATTACTTATCACATTTTAATTATCGCTTTCTTTAAGTTACCTTATTACATGTTTCTTTACTTGCTTACTTATTTTGTGTCACTTTATCGCTTTCCTTTACTTTAATTGCATTTTAAATTGTCGTTGTAGTATAAACAAAACGAAATCATCTTTTAAAACCTTATTCATCTCACATATCTCACGATCTTGAGTGACGAGATCAGTTCAACCCTTGTTGGGACAACGATCCGAGTTCATAAGCTTCACCGCTTGAAAAACGCTCTCGTCAAAATGGAGCCGCTGCCGGGGAGCGGTTGATAAGATTTAGTCGTTCGATCGTTTGAGTAATGTGTTTTGAAGATCCTTCTTTCGAGAAGTTAACGCTTTTGTAAATATTTTCAAAATATAAAATCACAAAAACATTTTCTCTTAAAATCTGTTTTCACTTTTGATTTCCACTTTTCTAAAATCAAAAATCCAAAAAGATTTTATTTTTCAAAATTGGTTTTCACTTTTAACTTTTCATTTTAAAAACATAAAAACCCAAAAATAATCTCCTTATCTTCATATCATTTAATGGCGGACACGCGTTCTATGGAGGAATTGCTGCAAATTCCTGTACGTCTTGAGAAGGCCATAGNTTGAAGATCCTTCTTTCGAGAAGTTAACGCTTTTGTAAATATTTTCAAAATATAAAATCACAAAAACATTTTCTCTTAAAATCTGTTTTCACTTTTGATTTCCACTTTTCTAAAATCAAAAATCCAAAAAGATTTTATTTTTCAAAATTGGTTTTCACTTTTAACTTTTCATTTTAAAAACATAAAAACCCAAAAATAATCTCCTTATCTTCATATCATTTAATGGCGGACACGCGTTCTATGGAGGAATTGCTGCAAATTCCTGTACGTCTTGAGAAGGCCATAGTTATTCCACCGATTCTTGCAGATGAATATCGAATCAGCGTCGAGTTACTTGATTTCATTGATCCTTTCTTTGGTTCCAAAAACGATGATCCTTACTCCCACATCAGCAGATTTTACCTAATAACCGGAACGTTCAAAATAAATCAAGTTCCTGATGATGTGGTGAAGCTAATCTTATTTCCGTTAACGCTTAAAGGAGCAGCTTCGAGATGGCTTGATTGTGAACCTCCTAATTCTATCACCACTTGGGACGATTCAGCGTCAAAATTCCTGAATCGATTTTATCCTCATTCCAAAACGATTGAGATCCGGAAAGAAATCATTAACTTTCAACAACGTTTTGATGAGACTTTCGTTGAGGCCTGGGAAAGATTCAAAGATCTTATGAGAAAATGCCCACATCATGGTTTTTCAGAATTGCTTCAAGTCGACATATTCTATAATGCTTTAATGCAAAACGATCAAGATTCGCTCAATTCGGCCGCCGGTGGTAATATTTATTGTCGAACTCCGAACGACGCCTTGAAGATTGTCGAAAAAAAATCAAGAGTTTGCACGGCACAAAGCAAACCGGTTGTAAGATCTCAATGTCGCTATGAAAAATCATTTGGAGAATTACTAGTCGAAGAACAAGCAGCTAAAGTGAGCGTTCAATTTTGCAAAACTTTCGTTCACAATGACGATGAGGATTCTATTCAAATGAAGGATTATAAAAATTCATCAGCTGCTATCACACCCGTCTTACCAATTATAAACCCAGAGGACTCTCTCATAATGGGGGACGAGCATCTTAGTACTATTTCAGCAACGGAATCTGGTGAATTCAATAAACCAAGTGCTGAGAACCTTGTCCCAATCCCAAGAGAGTCCATGGAAATTTCTAACGGTGATCGTGAATTTGTTCTTGATACTCCCGACTCTTCCCNCTCTCTCATAATGGGGGACGAGCATCTTAGTACTATTTCAGCAACGGAATCTGGTGAATTCAATAAACCAAGTGCTGAGAACCTTGTCCCAATCCCAAGAGAGTCCATGGAAATTTCTAACGGTGATCGTGAATTTGTTCTTGATACTCCCGACTCTTCCCATCCTTCTCTCATGCCGGTTGAGGAAGGTAACTCCGTTTTGGAAGACGTCGATATTTCTAAGCCGTCAGATCCTTTGGAGCCCGAGCTCAAGGATTCTTTACCTGATTTTGAAAAATTTGCTTTTGATACGGCAGAAGAATGTGAAGTATCCCCTGTTGACGAATCTAGTGATCGTTTTGAAATGTTCTCCGATTCCGACAATGAATACGATTCTTTATCTTTTGGAGACATCGATTATGTCGACGACTTACCTTCTGAGCTCATTAGCTTAGAAGAGGAAGATGATAACGAGGTTAAAGATGAAGCTCTTCGTGAAAAACTTTCGAAAGTATATCTTCTCATTGCTAAGATCGAAGCATTAAGTGGCAATCCCACTTCTCATCCCGATCTTTCTCTCCCAGTCTATGAAGTTTTTTCCTATGATACGGAGGAGACGAGTCGTGGCAGTACCACTCCTCTTGCTTTTTCCTCTCCTCCCGAATATGAATCGTTTCACTTTGATCACGATCCCGAGGAAGATTTTAGTCTGGGGGGAGATATACTTATTGACAAAATTTTGCCATCCCTCCCAACCAAAGTTTTTGAAAATACACAAATGAGCTTTAACGATAACATTCAAAACATGAAACTTGAAAAATTTGATTTTGAAAATGAAGAATTGATTTTCATGGTGATAAAAATCTTTCTACCATTCTTCAAATTTACTGCAGCTTCTCCCATCCGTCATTCCCCTGGGAGTGAGGATGTTGTATTTGATCCCGGCATCGACACTTTTCATGCTGTGTGTTTCATCTGCTCCCCCAAGGACAAGTAAATTCGGGGCGAGTCTAAGCTACACGACTCGTTACTAAACAAGCGCTTCGTGGGAGGCACCCCATGCTTATCCTTTTT
>LBNU01017546.1:1906-28934 GCA_014162995.1 Artemisia annua
TAGGTGGCTCAACTCTAACCATCTCAGAATCTTGGTTTGATTCTAAGTTCATGTTCTTAGAAACTAGGTCATCTTGCTCATACAAATCCATCAATTCGTCGTACTTATCGGCCATGGTTAGGGAGCTTTCCTCAAAATTTATCAAACGGGTCTCACTAAAAGGAATTGATCCTGATAATGATTGTCTAATAGAAATCACACATGCACAGAATTCATCAAACCCATCTAACTTTACCCCCAAATCTTCACGGATGTCACTAAGAGTTCGCAAAAATTCATGGTAAGAAGCAAATCTATTGGTGAAATATAATTGTTCCTCTATTGTCAATGATCTAAATGGAATTTCATCCGCCATAGTGACAAATGAAAAATGGTTTTACGAACAAAGGGCACAAATAAAAAGATAGACGACAAGAAAGCTAGTAAAAATAAAATAAAAATCTCACTAGATAGGAATCTAATGAGTAGACCCAATAAAATAAAATTTCAACCTAAGCAATAACTACTCCCCGGCAGCGGCGCCAAAAAGTTTGATGCGCGGGATTGCGACCACGCACTAGGGTTTTACTTCTCAAGGGATCTTGAGAAGCTTGCAATCCCCACCAGGCAGTGTACCTGACCGATGTAGTATAGTGTAGTGGCAAGTACCGGGGGATTGATCGTTCTCTGCGGGAATAGTGTCGTTAGGATTGAAAAGCTACTCTAATAGGTCTAGGGGTGAGGGAAGATTCTTTTTGTATTTTATTATTTTTAGGAAAGCAAGTAAAAATCTCGGGTTTGAAGGAGTGGGCGGAATTAGTTGCTAGTCAACTAACCCAAATAACTACTAATGCAAATAAAATAAAATAACAAGAAAATAAATGTTTGTGAAAACTATATGGAGAGAAGTGTGTTTACTTAGATTTCCTTACTCCCTAACTATCTTTTACCGATTGATTAGTGTGTATTAATTGCGTGGATGACGGATTGTATTCCTTAATAACGGTCGTGGGGGTGTGTACGGACTTCCCTAACTCTATAAGCTCCTACTTCACTCCTATGTCGAGCCGGCTAAGAAGCTCCTAACATGGGATCACTAGAATTCGCTCATGCATTAAATACAATCAAATAACCTTAGTACACCTTGGTTCATGTTTCTTAAGACGTTCAAGCATGTTACCAACCGGAAGTCTGCCAGTTTTCTTAAGCCTAACATCGATAATCACCCATCCAATACAATTAATAACACACCATTCAATCAATAATCAATAGTTAGGTTTCATTAGATCTAAGCAAACACAAAGAAAACCTAGCCTAGCATGTTAAACAAAAGACAAGAACAAGATAGAATCAAACAACACATAGACATATTGAATGATTAATTGATTACTTATCTTCAATGTAACATGGAAGATCCCAAGGTTAAAAACCTTGAAAAAGCTGCTAAAAATCGTCTAGGGTTTCTCCCTTAAAAGTTCCACACTTATGACTAAAAATTATGCGAATATATATAGAAAAACAGATCTGACGGCGTCACGTTATAGCCTTGACGCCGTCACCTCGCCGTGGTTAGGGTTTCTTGATGGCCTTCTTGACGCCGTCCCCCTTTAAACTCCCAAAAAACATTCTGGCTTATCAAGGCTTGACGGCGTCACATCCATGCTTGACGCCGTCAAGGGTACTATTCAGCAGATTTTTGACACTTTGTCGAATTCTTCACTTTTATGCTCCAAAAACGTCCAAAATGCTTCTTTTTCCAGAATTTCTCTCCAAAGTACCTAAAATGCCAAAAGGAACGATTTAGGGCGATATTTGATCAAATAAATACGATTTAGGGCTTAAATGACCCCCGAAAAGCGGTACACTTTTCGCCTTATCAGTAAATGAATCTAATAGAATATGATATATCATTTTAAAAGATTAAATGTATACACACACACAGATATATATATATATATATATATATATATATATATATATATATATATATATATATATATGTGTGTATATATATATATATATATATATATGTGTGTATATATATATATGTATATATATATATATATATATATATATATATATATATATATATATATATATATATATATATATATATATATATATATATATATATATATATATATATATATATATATATATATATATTAGTAAAGATAGAACATAAATGAAATTTAAGTCTGACTGAAGGTTTTTTCATGTGTATCATGTTATTGTTGTATCATGCTTAAATGCTAAATGATTCGACAATATTTGATATCCAATTAAAAGTTATTAAATAACTTGTGTAATGTATATTCTAATGGAATATGTTTGGACTTAGAATAATGATCCTCAACCTGGCTCTGATACCACTGTTAGCATTTAAATACCATGACAATCATATATGTATTCTAATATCAAGTAGTCACATATGCGGAAGCGTAGGATCAAGTATAACACATAATAGTTAACTAAAACATAAATAAAGAACGTACCGTATGTAATCTTGAATTCTTGGATGAACCCAAATTAGGGTTTATATTAGATCAATGAATAACCCCTTACCGTTTTGTTATTCGATCTCTTGATAATTACTATAGTGAGTAATTACCTCGTTCTTGTACACACGAATTAAACCATATTAAGGTTATGCAAGTAACAACACAAGAAAACAATTTTTGATGAACAAAAATTCGATCCTATGAACCCTAAGGGTTATACGATCGGTTTTGAGCAAAAGGAAGAGAAGAAAACACTTAGGGATAATTTTGTGCACAAAAGATTAGCCAAACAATGACCCTATGTGTTTATATTTATAGTGTAAGCAATCTTAGGGAACAAGTTAGGGTTTGGGTTGCCCCATACCCTTGGTGGACGTTTTTAGGACCCAAAGAAAGGTTCTAGACCCTTCTTGACTTTCCAAATTACTTACACACATCTTTTCCTTATTTGCGTCTAACGGTCGTTAGTCATTTAACGGTAAATACTAACGGTCGTTAAATACTTGTGTCTAATAATAAATATATAAATACATTTATTATTTTTCCTTAATACTCATTCGTAATGTGTGCAATCCCGAGGTCTCGGGTTCGATACTAGACATACACGTATTAATATTTATCCACAAATCCAACAAAAGTTAAAACATATTACAACATGACCACACTTTGATCACCTGGAAAAGATTTTATGCGTGACATCATAAACCATATACCTGAGTTCACTCAAGAAACGAAAATATGCAATCCTCCATGACCTGCTCACTATCAGAGTAGCCAAAATGACCCAAAAACCAACAATGAATCCAGACACGATGCTAATAATCAATCCTCAATCCACTCCATGTGACCCTTCGTCTTCTTCATGATCTCTATCAGGTGTTTCAAATCTTGAACAAGGCTCACTGAGGGGAT
This sequence comes from Artemisia annua, assembly GCA_014162995.1. Taxonomy (NCBI): domain Eukaryota; kingdom Viridiplantae; phylum Streptophyta; class Magnoliopsida; order Asterales; family Asteraceae; genus Artemisia; species Artemisia annua. Next base: position 5,299 of record LBNU01017546.1, read on the forward strand.
CTCCACAAAGTTTGTTGCCAACAAAGCACGAGTCATTGAAGCTCTGAAGTTGAGTACTTGACGGGATTCTTCCCATCAAATTATTGTGAGACACGTTGAAATTACTCAAGAAATTTAAGCTCGACAAGCTCACAGGAAGTTCCCTGAAAGCTTGTTCAGTGACAAATCAAAAGATTCAAGTTCTTTCATGTTTCCAATCTTCTCGGGGATCCTTCCAGTCAAATGATTCCTTGACAAATTCAACGATTTTAAACTGATGAGGGTTGTTAGCTCACTTGGAATGTGACCAACAAGATTGTTACTCGAAAGGTCCAACAACCTCATGAGTTCAAGATTAGTGCTGTACATGTACTCATGTCCCTTCATCACCAATGAATCACTACTGATAACTCTTATGCTAGAGAAAACTAATATGTTTGAAAAGATATTTTCTTTCCCAGAAAGAGCGCTAAAGTTGTTGAAACATTTTGGAATATCGCCCATCAGCTTGTTATTGGAAAGATCCAATATTTGAATATTTGTAAGATAACAAAGCTTGTGAGGAATCTTTCCAACAAACTTGTTGGATCTAAGGTTGAGAAGTACCAAAGAAGAAAGTTTTGTCCCAACCCAAGATGGAATGCTTCCAGCAAGTTTTTTGGGTAAAAGGGTTAATTCACCCCGGTAAAATATGCTTCCAGCAAGTTCATTTCCACTAAGTTCAAGTATCTCTAAGTCGTTCAGGTTCATTAGAGAAGCAGGTAATATCCCTTCTAGCTTGTTCCCACGCATGATCAATGATGTTATATAACGCATACGACCCAATGTTCTTGGCGTCCTACCGGAAAAATTATTATTTTCCAAGTTTAAGTATTTCAAACTCTGCCACTTTTCCCAACACTCAGGAATGACACCCGTCAAATTGTTATTTCCTAAATTAAGCACACGTATCACTTTCACACCACCCAAACACATTAAATGATGTAATGATCCAACAAATAAATTATCTGATAGATCCAAAACAGCTAGAATTGAACCATTTAAGATATCAGGTAATTCCTCCCGGAACCGGCCTATTAGAGCTTAAGTCGAGTGAGATACGCGCAGGGATACCCGACAGATTTAACGTACCTTGCATCTGATTTTTTGACATATCTAAAGACCTTAGATTGGGAAATGATCTATAAAATGACTCAGGTAGTGGTGAAGAAATATTTGTGTTGCTTATGTCCACATCTATTAAATCCCTTTGTGATTGAAGCCATGATGGACATTGAGGCCCTAAACTCCAAGAGTTCAAATATAATGTCTCCAACTGGAAAGGGGGAATCCAGTTTGCAAGGCGCGGTCTTAGGATTAAGTTGTTACCGCTTCCATGCATATGTTTCAAGTGCACTAGTTTGACAAAGTGGGTTTCTGTTACGACACCTGTCAGAAAATTGGAATAAAAAACTAATTCTTCCAACTTTGAAAGTTGACCAAGGCTATTAGGAAGGCTGCCATTAAATTGGTTATCTGAAAGATACAAATGTTTCAACAATGACAATCGTCCAATCGAGTCAGGAAGACAACCAATAAATTGGTTATCTGAAAGATCCAAATATTTCAACAATGGCAATCGTCCAATTGAATCAGGAAGACTGCCATTTAGTTGGTTACCTAAAAGAAATAAACCTCCAACACTGATAATCTTCCAATCGAGAATGGAATAGGACCAGATATTCGATTCCTAGAAAGATATAAGGTCCTGAGAAAAGATAATCGCCCTATGGAATCTGGAATTGTACCAGAAAGTCCTGATTCGACAATCGATAATGATTCCAAATGAGGTGATTTGCATTCAAGAAAACTTTCAAGAAGATATGTCAAGCTAATGTTTTGAAAATTGTTTTCTGACAAATCAATATCTCTCAAATTACAAAAGTTACCCAATGATTTAGGTATTATGTTGGTGAGCTGATTACTTGACAGGTCAAGGCTAAAAAGGGAAGTGAAGTTGTGAAGGGAATCAAGAGCTGTACTCGATATATCACAATCACTAATATCTAACGAAATTAGATTGCTACCAATACCACTAGACAACTCTTTCAATACTAATGATGAATTCATGAAAGAGTTCCCAGAAATGTCAAGCCACTTAAGAGAAGTCAAGTTACGGAAGCTATGAACACTACTACTAGGAATAAGGCCATTGAAATCACACCATCTTAAATCCAACGAAACTAGACTAGTTATACTAAATATCCACTGTGGCAAGAGACTACGATTAATAAATTCATTGTCAGAAAGATCAAGAAAAAGAAAGGGATGTGATATTAAGAGTAGGAACATGGGGATGTGCATCCAAGAGATTAGTGTGTCTTAGATGTAGTTCGGCCAAAGAAGGGAGGGTGTTGATCACCTGAAACCAGTCCATTGCTTTGCTGAGGTCTACGTTACTCATATCCAGGTGACGCAACAAACGGAGATTTGACAACCACTCCATATTCACGACGCTTGTACGACGTTCAGCCCACCCAACATCTTGAAAATGTCCTAGACAAAGGGTGTGCAGGTTCGAAAGATTCCCCAATTTAGGAGGGATAATTCCACCAAAATTGGAATTCGAGAGTTTAAGATACCTCAAGTTTGCAAGAGAACCAATGAATTCAGGAATTTGGTTCCATCCAAAATCATTGCAGCTCAAGTCCAAATGCTCGAGTTTCTTGAGGCCCAACAAGGATGGACTTAAATCCCCTTTCAACTGTTGCTTTGAGGCTTCTTCAAACTCAAATTCGTATCTGAATGCTCCAGGAAGACAATGTCGACCATTAAGATGAATCTGATGAACATGACCAGTCATGTTATCAAAAACAATCCCCACCCATTTGCAGCAATCGTTCTTCTCATCAACCCAAGAAGAAATTCGGCCGGCTTCATCAATGAGACGGTGTTTGAACTGGAGAAGAGCTTGCCTCTCTTCTTTGATGCATAATACATCATCATCAGAGTTTTGATTAGATAAGCATAAATGAAACAAGGCCACAACAAGAAGTAAGCACAAGTAGCATGAAGAGAAATGAGAAAATGAAAGAGCACTCATACTGGTTGATCACAAAGAGAATAACACTCACTAGTTTTTTAGTTTACAATAATGTGATGTACACGGGAGTTCAATTTAAACTGATTTTTTTACGAGTGAAGGGTTGCTTTCAGTTTGCCTTAACGACTGGGTTCAAATTTGGAAATGGAACTTGTGGAAAATAAGCAGCATGGTCCCTANATTTTCTCTTTATTTCCAGCTATGTTTTTTCTTCTCTGTATGTAACAATTTCATTGGCTGGAGATACTTATGTTACAATAGAAAATGACATAAGTCCAAGTAAACTAAAAAAAACAAAATATCCTTGAACTTGTAGAATAAGTTGAAAATTATAGTATGTGGACAAAAATGAGATTGTGCATCAATAATACATTACACTTATTGCCAAGTCAAGGTCAATTATCCACGCAATATCTAAAGACACTCTTCACTAGATTACAGACTTGGACCTGAGCAACTTAAATTTCGAAAAGTCATGAACAGAAAGGTTACGATTTGTCAAATTGATATGGGGGGAGTAGTAGTAAGGGTAAGGGTAATACAGTAATAGGGTGAGTACTAGTCCTAGTACGCGTGTTGGTGGTTTGTTGTCGAATATGGTGGATGGGAAGGAGTTTGAGAATGGTATGTATGTTAATCAGTTTAAACAGTACTACTCCCACCTATGGTTCGAAAGAATTCCAGGGAAAAAAACAAAAAATGTGAAGATTGTGAAGATTTTGATTGATTTCACCACTCTTCAAAGGTTGATGGGGCAATATCAGATAAATTCACTTAGTTTTAAAAAACCGGTCCGTGTCTTGGTTCCGGCTCAACTGTACAATTTGGTTTTTAAAACAATGATCGTTTTAGAAAAAAATGAGAATGGGTTAACAAATGACACTCAGGTTGTTTACATGGGCAACAAACTAATTAATACTTCATGTTTTAAAATCAGTTCTTGTTTCAGTTACAAGTATCTTAATAATAATAATCCGATTCCAAATATCTAAATAACAAAACCAAACACCCAGCTCGTTCAAAAAAAAAAANACTAGATACCCATAGATGCAGTTAGTGAAGCAAAATCACAAAGTTTCAATCCTAAAACCTTTCTTGTACTTTCTTTTGTTTTAAGGAGCCGAAAGAATGGCATAAACATACAGACCATTATAACAAGAAAAATCCTAAATGACATTTCCGAAAACCACAAGGCCAACGCTCAAGCATTCAGATCTTTCAACAAAACATATCTTCCGAAACTGGCTATGCTCTTTGACTGCAATATACATCAAGACAGTAATGATCTTCTAAAGCTACGACTGACGACAAGATCATGAGCTTTGGATTGGTATTTTTCTTGACAACACCCTCGAGCACACTATTAGCCAACACATGCTCCAAGGTTGAAGGGTCAACACCACCGCCTAACTGGAAGGAGACCGAGAAATCACCAGGTGGACCAAGATTTTGTGTGTGCATCTCAAACACCATGCCGTGGGCATGAACCTTTTTCTCCCCGGTGTGTGTTACTCCTTGGAATGTGATGGTCCCATCAGACTGAATATCACATTTGAATGCTGTAGTACAAAAAATAAATACATAAATAAAAATAAAATAAATAAGTAAATAAATATCATCTATGAGCCGATTGATATATATTTTGAAGATTTGACAAAAAATGATTTTACTTTAATGTTTAGTTTGGGCAGATATGGGTAAGCGACCCCTAAGCTTATAAGCTTATCCAAACACTAAACTGGGCTTACTTTGGCAACATAAGCTAATAAGTCCAAAAAATAAGCTAAAACAAAACACCACCTTGAATATTACAAGACTAAAAACTGTAGTATACGGGCCAGAAACTTTAAGATTAAAGGGTCTAAATGTGAATCTCAGACGTCCTTTCTGAATGGTTATCATTTTATTAGGAAAAAGTATAATACCAATTATAAAGAACATTTGGAAGAGCTGATAATAGTGTGGTACTTACTCTCATCCTTCTTAACACCTGGGAGAGCAATACGAAACAGAAAACCGTTGTCAGATTCTGAAATGTCAATTGACCCGATAAGCGGTCCTATAGTTTTTGCAGCACTCCCGATTACTGCTACTCCATGTTTGACGACAGCTAAAACGGCCTGCAGTTCTTTCTCAGTGGTTTGAGGCAGAAAGATCATAGCTGACTGATTCTTTAGAGAGAGGTTGACATCATTCTGTTGTGCCATATCAGAATCAAAATGATTTGGAGGCGGGCCTGAGTACAGGTCACACAGTTGATAGGAGTTACAGCAATCGCAGGTTGATCGTCCCAATTCGCATGAGATCTGAAATTCACAATGGAAACCCAGTTAGAACAATGAAGACTTTAAAAACACCAATCGAATTAACACAATGAGCTCAATGTCCCATAACAAAATTGCTGTGAAAACCTGTTATTCTATAACAATGATATAAGTGTAGTACAATGACAAACTTACGACATGATATAGGAGTAGTTTCATTGTTCTGCCAAGAAACCAATAAGCAATAGATTATGTTGACTAATTCCTGTTAAGAAAAGCAAGTTACACAAATGCGAAAGCTTGGTCCCTTTTGGGTCCTCGAATACACCACTTTCACAAATAACCCGTTGATATCCTCTATATCCCTCATATAACGTCTTCAATTCATCCGATTGTCCCAGTCTTTGTTCAAGTTAATAAACTTATTACCTCTTTACCTTTTACTTATTTCTCTTTGAAGCTTTTATTCTAACTAGTTTTTTCAAGACTTACACACAGTGTTGTCAGAAGCTCTATTTGTTAATACATCGCATATACCCCCCGAATTCAGCCCATCCTTCTTCGCATGATTGTTGCACTCCACATCTTCTCATGACTATTCCTGGCTTCACCTCGTATTCTTATCCATCACTCAAGAACAGTCATTAATATAGATCACATAACAGCTCACTTATAAATTGTGATCTGTAAGCATCACATAATAGCTCGCTTGTGATAAATAGATTCCATATGAATCAAACACATCTCCTTGCCAATAATCTCGACCTGAGCAGTTCCCATAGATGAGTTCATGCCAAGTATGAGCATCACTACTATAACAACTTTTGCTTATGACATAATGATAATGAGGTCGGTTATAATTCGAATTAGTATTCTAAGACTAGAGTTTATTTAACCATCGTCCCACTGGTTGATCCCGTATAAGTCATAAAATTGTGGGATACTTCCATGTCATTGAATGAAACACGACGATATCGAGTCAGTCCATTGCTTCGGGCTTTGGGGATGTCACAGTTTAGAAGCTCAAAAGCTGATCTCACACCCTTCTAACAATAATGTTAGTTGCTCCTTATTGGATCCAAGATTTCCCTGGTTTCTTTTTTATTCCCCTTTCTTGCATCATAGACTTTAGCTTAGCAGCCTCTTCCCATCTGCTATCAGAGGCACAAGTTTTAGACATCAAAATGTAAGGACTAGCTGCTGATGGTTCTAGTTCATTTAACTTTTCAGACACCCATCTCGCCATCTCTACATTTTTATGTAGATGACAAGAAGAGAGAAATGCTTTCCAAACAGCACTCAAATGTGAGATTCTATTTTCAGACATAAAAGTCTCTATCTCATTCAGCCGACCAGCGCGACCCAAAAGATCTACCATACAAGTATAGTGCTCAACTTTAGGTTGTATATTATAAACATCTTTCATCAACATAAAGTACTTGCAGCCTTCATTAATCAAGCCTGCATGACTACATGCAGTTAAAACTGCTACAAAAGTGACTTCATTTGGTGCAATCCCCTCATTTTGCATCAGCTCAAAAAGACGAATTGTTTCCCTCCCTTCACCGTGTGATGCATAACTAGATATTACAGCAGTCCATAATACAACATTTCGAGTCTTAGCTTCTTGGAAAATTGACCAAGCACATTTTAGCCTTCCACATTTGGCATACATGTCTATCAACGATGAACTTACAAATGCATCAGGTTCATGTCCAGTTTTCAATATATATGTATGTAAAAGTTGACCAAGATCCAAAAGTCCGTTATCAGCACAAGCGGAAAGTACGCTAGTGAGAGTAAATTTGTCCACTTCACCATTCTCACTTACCATAAAGCTAAATACTCTCAGAGCATCCTCTATCCTACCATTTTGAATGTACCCACTAACAATCGAACTGAGAGACATAGAGTCGGTAAGTGATTCACCATTAACAGATTGCTTTGATGTTTTGAATATGATCATTGCCTTCTCCATTTCACCACATTTGCAGTACATGTCGATAAGTGAATTCTTGATAAATGCATCTTCTACACCAACCCTCATTAATCGACCATGAATCTGTTTTCCCAATTCCACATGATTCAAAGAAGACGCCAATACTAATGCTATCGAGAATGTAACATCCGTAAAATCTGAACCCGTTTCCACCATCTGGTACAGAAGCTGCAACGCGTCTTCTTCACGCCCATTTTGCATTAATCCATCAATAACCGTATTCCAACTTGCTGCATTTTTAACCGGCAAACGCCTAAACAACCCCACAGCTTTATCCACATCACCATTGTTCAAATACGCACTAATCATTATATTCCACGACACAATATCTTTATCACCCATAAACTCAAAAAACTTCCTCGCATAATCAAACTCCTCACATTTCACATAAAAATCAAGCACAGAATTATTCAACGTCACATCTAAACAAACCCCATTTCGCAATATCCACCCAATTACCCCCTTACCCTTATTAACCTCATTAGCACCTGCACAACACTTTAAAACACTCGAAAACGTGAACTGGTTAGCAGTAACACCTTGTTTTTGCATCTGGCTGAAAAGCTCCAGCCCATGTTTATAGGACCCAGTTCGCGAAAACCCTGAAATGAGTATAGTCCATGACTTGACGTCTCTTAAAGGCATTTCGTCGAATAGTTGGTGTGCATGTTTTAAGTTGCTGGATTTTACGTATAAAGTTAGCAAATAGTTAGTGACATGTAAGTGGTTAATTGAACCGTGTTTTATTAGTGTGGCATGTTTGGATAATATTTGGGGAAATTTGTGCTTTAAAGTGAGCATTTTTTACTGAAGGGTTCTATTGTGCTTGTGTTTCAAAAGTAATATTAAGGATTAAGATATTCTCATTTGGGTTTTATCCGTACAATAGTTTTGGGTTTTTTCCGTACAATAGTTGTATACTTTCAAAAATGTACCGATATGGTACGTGTACTATTTTTCGTACCAGTATAGGAGGTCTACTTCCAGTTTTGTGTTAATATGGTCACTTTTTGATCGGCTACCGGTTGGCAACCTGTAAAATGGGGTGCAAGTTTTATTTATTGATTTTTTGGACAGAAATGGTCCCTTGTGATTTGTATCTTTTGCAAAATAGGTCCTTTGCGATTTTTTCAAAACTGGTCCCTTGTAATTCGTTTCTTTTTCAAAATAGGTCATTTCTGATTTTTTTTTCCAAAAATGGCCCCTTGTGATTTGTTTCTTTTGCAAAATTGGTCCTTTGCGATTTTTTCAAAAATGNTAAAAAGCTCCAACCCATGTTTATACGACCCAGTTCGCGAAAACGCGGAAATGAGTATAGTCCATGACTTGACGTCTCTTTGGAGCATTTCATCGAATAGTTGGTGTGCATGTTTTAAGTTGCTGGATTTCACGTATAGAGTTAACAAATAGTTGGTGACATGTAAGTGGTGAATTGAACCGTGTTTTATTAATGTGGCATGGGATAATATTTGGGGAAATTTGTGCTTTAAAGTGAGCATTTTGAGTGAAGGGTTCTATTGTGCTTGTGTTTTAAAGTAAAGACCTCAATGTGAGCATGTGTGCCAAGTGAGCATGGGTGTAATCGAGTCAAGCCGAGCTCGAGTTTGACAGGGCTTGATTTTGGCTTGAAATGTATAAGGCATACTTGAGCTTGGCTTAATAGCTTGACAAGCTTTAATCATCCAAGCTTGATCTTATCTCGTGTAAGGCTCGAGTTCGGTTCGAAATGCTTGAATTTATATATAAACATTAAATTCGATAGTCAAGCTCATCAATAAATTCAAAAAAATACGCGATGAACTCGAGAGGAAAGAAATTATAGAAAACATTTGGGAGAATTAAGTATTATACCAATATTCACATTAGTCTTTAAGTTGTTTATACAAGTATGTATACTAAAAATATATAATTTCTTGAAAGTTCGATAAAAGCTCAAGCTCGGCTCGTTATATGTTTCGAGCTTGTTTATCGGGCTCGGGCTTGAGCTCGATAAAAGCTCAACTCGACCGAGTCAAGCTCAAACTGAAGCTCGAGCTCAAGTTGCTTGATAAAAGCTTAGGTGGCGTTTAGTTGGAAAACATTTTCTTTCATTTCCTATTTCTTGTTTTGTTTCCACAAAACAATGTGTTTGTGTTTTCCATTTTGCAAAACTAGAAAACATGTTTTATTTCCACAAAACAATGGAAAATTTAGAAAACGCGTTTAGTTTGAGAAACATGTGTTTGTGTTTTCCATTTTGCAAAACTAGAAAACATGTTTAAGTATTGTCGTAATCTATCTCAATTCTTTATTCACCTTAGTAATATTATAAAAACATCTTCAAAACACAAAAACAAATATTATAAACTAACCAACTAAATTATAAAATAACTAAAAAAATCTAATACGAGAAAATAAAGAATCAAAAAAGTAAAATATAACATCAAATAACGTTTTCGTCTGCTTTTTACATTTTCGTATGTTTTTTTATGTTTTCGTCCGATTTTTTACGTTTTTGTCCGTTTTTTTACGTTTTCGTCATTTTTTTACGTTTTCGTCAGTTTTTAAGTTTTTGTCAGATTTTTTACGTTTTCGTCGGATTTTTAACGTTTTCGTCCGTCTTTTTACGTTTTCGTCAATTTTTTTACGTTTTCGTATGTTTTTTTATGTTTTCGTCTGTTTTTTTACATTTTCGTCCGATTTTTTAACTTTTCGTCGGTTTTTTACGTTTTCATCCATTTTTTTACGTTTTCGTCTTTTTTTTACGTTTTCTTCCGATTTTTTACGTTTTCTTCCGATTTTTTACGTTTTCGTCCCATATTTTACGTTTTCGTCCGTTTTTTTACGTTTTCATCAGATTTTTTACGTTTTCTTCCTATTTTTTACGTTTTCGTCCAATTTTTTACGTTTTCTTTCGATTTTTTACGTTTTCTTCTGATTTTTTACGTTTTCTTCCGTTTTTTTACGTTTTCTTCTGATTTTTTACGTTTTCGTCCGATATTTTACGTTTTCGTCCGTTTTTTACTTTTTCATCAGATTTTTACGTTTTCGTCAGTTTTTTTTTACTTTTTCATCAGATTTTTTACGTTTTCGTCAGTTTTTTTACTTTTTCGTCTGATTTTTTACGTTTTCGTCCGTTTTTTTACGTTTTCTCGATCAACTTTAATCAAATATGTTTCTCGATCAACATGACGTATTATGCAACATGAGAAAGATCTTAATCCACATATTACATGTTTTTGTGATTGAAATAGTTATGTTAGTCTCACTCGAGAAGACATTTAGTGAGAAGAATTATTGAAATTAGAAAAATAAGAAATTATGTCAAATATTTTAAATAATGAGGGAAGAATAATAGGGAGATGCATCAATTAAAGTGCATCCTATATTTGTGTTTGTGAATTCTTCTCTTTATTTTTTTCTTAATTATATTTCTAATTTAATCCTAACTTTTTAGTGTTAAGAATTAAGTTGTATTGATTGTTCTGTTACTAGCTCTTTATAACTTTAACAAAAGTGTGCTATATAAAGGCCCGTTTGGTTTGACCAGAGGAATACTTTGAAGCCAAATAATAGCAGTTTGGTTAAGTCATAAGGACGTTGGGGCTTGTAGAAGTTCATTAACTAACTCGTACCTGCTTATGACATGTGATATAGATTTATACTAGATGAAATCGGCCCGAGCTTCACGGCAGGGCAACAATTTTGCTATGTCCTTATTTATTTATTTCTTTTTATTTATTTATTTATTTTTTGTTATATGTTTCGGGATATCTTATGAGTTTTTGTTTGAACTAGACACTTAGGTTCCGTTTGGTATCCGAGTTTGAGTGGGTTTGTCATGAAAGTTCATCCAAATCTATTGTTTGGTTTGTTATGTGTTTTTCTAACACAAGTTCTAATGCCAAATAGGAGGGCATGAAGACAACCCACGTATCCCACCTCCTTTTATGAGGATAAAAGACTTTTGTGAGCCCATGTTATATATTAGCCACAATTTTTACTATTTTCATTTCTTTTTATTATTTTTAAATAAAATTTATTTTTCCAACTTACTCAATTCACAAAACAATAAAATTTTAAAATATTATATATTTTCTCTCTTTAAAATTTATAATATATTTTTTTATCTCATAAACCCCTATCAAATTCAAATCTAAATCTAATCCTAATCCAAATTTAAATCCAAATCCAAATCATAATCCTAAACATACCTATAAACCAAACGGGCCGTTAGATCATCGTAGATATTGTTATTCACTTTAATTTTTTTTTTTTTTTTTTTTTTTTTTTTTTTTTTTTTTTTTTTTTTTTATTTAATATCAAAACACAATTTATGTTACATGCTAATATATTATAAAATTTTAAAAACGATATATAAAATAGAATTAATTGCTTTTTTGGTCCCTATGGTTTGACCAAATTGCAGGTTTGGTCTCAAAACTTTGAAAGTGCAGCGATAGTTCCTATTTTGAAGTTTGGGTTGCATTTTTTGTCCTTTTTGGTGTGAAATGACCAAATTAACCTTGTATTTTTCTTAAGATGACAAAGGGAATTTTAGTCATTTAATTTTANTTTTTTTAAGTTAATATCAAAACACAATTTATGTTACATGCTAATATATTATAAAATTTTGAAAACGATATATAAAATAGAGTTAATTGCTTTTTTGGTCCCTATGGTTTGACCAAATTGCAGGTTTGGTCTCAAAACTTTGAAAGTGCAGCGATAGTTCCTATTTTGAAGTTTGGGTTGCATTTTTTGTCCTTTTTGGTGTGAAATGACCAAATTAACCTTGTATTTTTCTTAAGATGACAAAGGGAATTTTAGTCATTTAACTTTATCTAGGGACTAAAAATGCAATCCAAACTTTAAAATAGGGACTATCGCTGCACTTTTAAAGTTTTGAGGACTAATCTTGCAATTTGGCCAAACCATAGGGAACAAAAATGCAATTAACTCTATAAAATAGCAAACAAAATAGGCCAAGAACCTAGACAAATAAAATGGGCCAAGAAAGCAACTCAAGTCCACAACGACATAAAAATGCGCCATTTTAAACGGCAATTAGGATGTAGATAAATGTATATATATTGTGGGAGACTTAGGATCAAATGAGAAGAAAACTTAAAATGAGAAGAATGAGAAATAATTATAGCCACACATTAGAGATGCATTGACTTGAATTAGATGCATCTCTAATCTTTTAGATGCACCCTAATATATTTTCTAGCAAAAAATTAGATGCATATACATATATTAGATGCATTTCATCAAGTTAGGCGAATTCTATATATTTTTCATCCACTACGGGTCAAATTTGTTGCTAGTACTACTCTGCATCGTTTTCACTTCAAAATCACTTTCGAAACTAACTGGGATGCATCTAAATGAATAAAGATGCATCTAATTCAACTCGATGCATCTCAAATGTGTGGTTATAGCAATTTCTCATCCTTCTCATTTTAAGTTTTCTTCTCACTGGATCCCTATTGTGGGATAGTTAGTTTGGATAAAATCGTTGCTAAAATTTACAATCAAATGATATGGTCATTGTTTAGTGGCGAGAAAATACTTCTTCGTTATATGATCAGAAAAGTTAGTATGAACAAATGTTAAGAAGAAATAGTTTCAGAAAAAAAAAATCTGAGATTGCTGATTATTAAAAGGTCCAACTTTTAAGATAAAAAAGAAATATTTGAGTAGATTAGTAAGATCAAAAAGAAGTTTCCTGCCTTGGTGGATATGCAGTTTTTATGGACAAGTTACATGACTCTCATTAAAAACTGTTTTTCTGCATAAAGGGGTGTTTGGCACTATTGTTTTATTGAAGAACAGACATCTCAAAGTAAATGCAGGGGTGATTTTGATGAATATCCTGCACAATTATGATTGGTAATCCAAATATTTCTCTTGTTCTACAGTGGAAGGAGAGAAATCTAATGCTTACTACAACTGATGGCCTTGTATCTTGGGACAATTCTAGCCATTTAGCTTTAACTGTTCCATAAAGTAGGTTTCTAGTTTTGAGAAGGGTAAGTAAGCATGGAGGGCAGTGTATGAAGTTTGGAATAGTGAGGAGTGAAAGATGAACCTATTTGGTCCAAACTATACACTGCCATAGGAGGTAACGGTTGGTACTCACTGCAAGGCGTGTGTTCCCAGTTGTGTGAAGCCATTGTAATAGATGGAAATGTAGCATAACTGGTATAGCCCTTGCAGTGGAGAGGTTATGGGTACCTAGTGATGCCAATCTTCATTTTACCTTGGTCATTGTGGTGGCAGGTTGAATGATCAAGGTGAAAGGAGCTTTGGAAATGTAGCTAGATGGTAGGTGCATAAAAGGTGAATTAAGAATGATGAGGTGAATGAATGCTTTTATAAAGGACAAAGAATTTGTATACAGTATGATATGTGTCTGTCATGATGTATAGGTTGGTTATCAGACAAATAAGTGGCTACTTTGTCTGATATCTGATGAAATAGAATAGCTGAGGATCTGTTTGGGCATGTCCAATACAGATTGTAATTCAAGCTTTGTACAAATATTGGAGTTAATAAAATATTTCACCTTTTGCAAAAAAAATAAAAATAAATAAAAGGTCCAACTTTCAATCTCACACGTGGTCTTCACAAATTTGAAAACAGCCATGTTTAGACACATCTATTGACAGAAGAAAATACATGAATCATAATTACTACTATAAAAAAAAGTGCAAATGATTTTATCAGTCAGAAAATGTAAAAATTGTTATAGAGTAGTTAGTGTTGTTTTTATGTTTAATGCTTCATTTTAAAGATATGCTAACTTATATGAATTAATAAGGATTCGACCTGTAAGAAGCTACCGGTTTTGATATCAACCTCCTGAAACCCGTTCATTTTGCTGCAGAAGTTTGACACACGTGGTCACGTGAATTTATGAGTCGTCATTAATCATACCAGATAATAGCACAAGATATATGTATATGATCGCTCATGAATTTTCAGCTACATTCACACTGTATGCAATTATTATTACATCGCTTAATGTGATGCAGCATATGAGCATTTCAGGAAATATATTGATGATAATGAACAATTAAGAAAAATATATCCTAACACATAAAGAAGTCTTTGGACCGACAAGTAAAGGTTCTATACTTTGTGCTACTTGATGAATGTATTTGTTTTTTTATATTTGTAATCGCCCCAGAAAGTGTTCGTATCAAATGGAGAAAAGTATGCGTCGATTGTGATATAAGCCTTGGTTCTTATAGTATATACCCACGCTGTTATGTGAGCCAATTATATATCCTTGTGGTAATACATTAAAGGTTGCTTGTGCAAGTACGACATTATTCCTTGCTTCTTTCCAAAATAACGTCATGTCCAAAATTATAAAGTTTTGAATGTCTCGTAAAAAATGTTCATGAACCATATCTGTAGCCAATTGATATTTTACCATATGGTTTCTGTATGTTTTCCACTGTCATCAAAATGAAATCTGGAAAACACTATGTTGACCATGAAGATACACAATTTGATGTTCATTAGGAAAAACATTAAATTGTGATCTATATAGAAGTAAATACACATATGAAATATCAAAAATACTTGAATGGGAATACATTTAGTTGTATTATTAGTGTAGATCCAACACATGGTACCAATTTCAACGGCAACAATCAACATGAACCCTTTATATATCCTTCAAGTTCTCATACATATCATAGTAATCAAATAAACCTCAAGATTACTTTGGTTTCTCTAGGCGAAAGTTTTTTCTCAACCTCCAATGACACCTAAAAAGAGCAAGGGTCGCCAAAAGATCCAAATGATGAAAATGGAGAAAGAAAGCAACTTAATGGTAACATTCTCAAAACGCCGTTCTGGCCTTTTTAAGAAAGCGAGTGAGCTTTCTATCTTGTGTGGGGTGGAAATAGCTATCATCGTCTTCTCTCCCGGTAAAAAGGTATTTTCCTTTGGCCATCCATCTGTAGAGACGATCGTTGAGCGTTTCCTCTCACATAATCCTCCACCAAATTCAAGCACCTCTCAATTTGTGGAGGCGCATCGAAATGCCAATATCCATGAACTCAATAGGCAACTCGCCTATGATATTAGTCAACTGGAGGATCAAAAGCTTAAAGGTGAGCAATTTTGCCAGATGAGGAAAGCAAGCCAAGATAATCATTGGTGGGAAGCTCCTATAGAGAGCTTAGGATTAGGAGAGCTTGAGCGGTTGAATATAATAATGGGGCTGCTTAAACAGAACATCGAAGAGCAGAAGAAGAGGCATCTGGCGGAAGCGGCTAACCCAATGTCAAATGTGCCCATTTCTAGCCCGATGGGAATATCCATGACTCCTCATGGATTGGTTCTAGGATATGGTCATCTCAGTCGTTGAATCAGGTTATGATCTATTCACTCCCTAAGGTCCCACGTCAAATCTGATATGCGTGTATTTTTCTTTAATATCAAAACGGTTTTTCAATATTGAATTTTAATAAATAATTAATCGCATTATTGTTCTTATGTCATGGCTAAATCATGTTTGCAGTGTGAACATGTATGATCGTTGTTAAACATATTAGCATTCTTGATGTTTAAGTTGGACATTGTTTTTTTGTCTATAATCGAATGGAATATGGATTACAGAGAAACCTAATCTCGTTTTTGGATATTAAGCGAAGTACTATAAAAATCACATCAGAAATTTCATTATATTATTTGTACATATAGAGTCATAAGATATATCTGGTTATCTGTTTTTGGATATTAAGCGAAGTACTATAAAAATCACATCAGAAATTTCATTATATTATTTGTACATATAGAGTCATAAGATATATCTGGTTATCTGTTGTTCAAGTTGTATCATAATATCATATAGTCTTATTATCTCACATATACATTCCACTCAAGTTTAGGAAAAGAAATTTAGTAAATAAGCCATAAAAATGATATTAAATATTAAAAATATTTCATTAAGTTTTCGAATGACTAGCTAGATCATTCACATTTGCGTATAGAGCATAGACAATTTCATCGACCTGTTTCGACTTACACCAACATAATATGTTTTGTTTTGAAATAGCTATACACATCCCAATCACTTATTCAGATCTAAGTGCTCATATGGCCTCAATTCATACCAAGGCAAATTGTTTGTTTGGTATGAAGCGATCGCAATCATACTTTATAGTTGGTATAGTAAATGCTTATGCCTTAAGGAACAATTTTTAAGGATGCATGTGTGTATAAGGGGGTTATTTGTGGGTATTAATATAGTAAAATATCAAATGTAATCTTATTATACTGTACTTTTCCTTGTTTTTGTATTGTTCAGATAAATGAAATTTGAACTTCTGAATTCGCATTATTCATGTGATTAGGCTTCTATTTCAAGACAACCAGAGATCGATTGGAGTAATTTATGAAGGTTTTAAGTGCATGGAGTGGCTGGTGTGCTTTGCAAGAGAGTGATTGTTCGTTCTTTTCCGAAGTTTATTTGAACTTTTATTTGTTTGTACTATCTAAAAAACAATGTTATGGTATGCTTCTGAGTGTTTTGGCTACCTGTGAGTGTTTTGGTATTAACAGTTTCAAGTGATAAGTTTCATGATTTTATACTACTATACTCATCTTTTAAAGTTGTTGATAAGCGATCAGTTGACAGCAATATCTAAATATGATCCACCAACTAACCTTGGTGGACAGGATCCAAGACAAGTGTATGTGTAGGTTTTGTGTTATCTATATACGCCATTAGCAAACGAGCTTCTCTTATCCGATGACATGACCTCTAATAGGAAATTAGGAATGAGTGGAGGGCTAAAATTAAATTGAGGCTAGCTGATACGTACACAGTTGTTTAGCTAGTTCCCTTTTTGCCTTTTTAGACGCGTTGTAGTAGCCCCTCGTATACTTTTTTGCCTTAGCTTCGAACTTAGTATGCGCCCGTAGGTCCTTTTTTATTTATTATTTTTTTTTTATTTTTTATTTTTTATTTTTTATTTTTTTTTTTTTTTTGCCGTGTGCTTGTGCTTGTGCTTATGCTCGTATGTTCTCCATGGTTCTTTTGCTTTTGCCTATGTATGCCTTTTTCGTTTATGCTTCTTGCCGCATCTTTGAGCTTTCTATGGGTTTCCACAAACTCATTTATTTCATATGTTTTCATGCGTTGTATGCCTATATGTCTCTTTTTGTTTCGTACTCTTTTTGATGATATTGTGTCTTTGCCTGTTTTCGTTCTTTATGTGTTTTTTGCATTCATAGCTTCTCTTGCGATGTTTCATATGCTTTCTTATCTTCCTCTCCCAGCCATGTAACTTTGCATTATCATGTAACTTTGTGTTATCATGCATTCACTTGCTTTTTTATCACCATCACACTCATACATTCACTTTGCCAGAGGTCTTTTACCCTCGGTTTATCCAAGCGTAAGGGTATGATCTGTCTACATTCTACCTCCCATACCCCACTCATGCGGGGTTGGGTATCGTTGTTGTTATATGCGCTATTAGCATTAACCTGGAATTGTCAAAAAAGACCGGTAGAAATTGTAAATTTGAAGGCATATGCGTACTTGATATAGCGAGAGGCTAGGATAGAACAGACAAACAAATTTCAAATATAAGCATAAGATGTCCAATTAGCCATTGTATCCGGTTTAAGCACACCTTCCTACTTGTGTTGTTGATCCATATAAAACCCATAGACTGAACTAGTAAAAACAAATCAAATGGAGATGAATCTGAGGAATTGAAGACTAATACATATCCCGTATCCATAAGGGTTTGCAATTATTTAACTAAGGAAACGGGTCAAATGAGTCGAGAAAACATCCCATTGCATAATCAAGTGCGTACAACCTCTTGAATTGGTTAACCAAAACTAGTTACAACATTGGTGCAACAATAACTTCCTAGTAATCATATCTCCTATACGAATTAGTAAGAAATGTAAAAACAAGACAATACATTGTATTGATATGTTTCCCAACCCATTCAACTTATCTACTATAATTAGAGGATGATGATTGCTCAGCTAGCTTCCTATTACTATAAACAGGTATAAAAGTAATAGCATGGAAAGATGTTAAAGAATACCGAGTTCTTGTTTATCTAAATATAACTCAATCTTTGTTCGTCATTCTCATAGATCTCTTCCAAAATCAAGTTCTGAAATGCAATGGAATATTTAGCAGTCTTTCTTGTCACCATTTCTAACCCGCAAGAACCTCCTAAACTGCTATTCTTGAGAATAAATGACCCAATTCCATCACCTGCCAACCACAAACACATTGGAAAGTTTGAACAAAAGATTAGAGGGAAAAGTGCATAGAAACCATTATAACTTAAGAGTGAATCTCTAGTTTATTATGTTTTTAAAATTCACACTTCCAAAAACAGTCATTTATGTTCAGTTAAGTATAAAGTATAAACCCTATAGAAGTGTGCACCATAAAATGTCAATGTTGGAAATATGTATCATAAAACGGTAATGTGCAAAAAGTAGACGAAACCCACCTTTGATATTGTAAATAGAGTTGACCCATCTCTTGTAAATGTGAAGAAATTTTGGGGTGTCACCATTGTTAGTATCAGAGAACAAAAGCATACAAGGTCCTGTTTCACTGTAAAAAAACGCAGGTGAAAACCAGTTGCAAGAAAAGCTGTTCACTTTTTAGTGACAAGCATGAATCTTTCACTTACTTTGCATGACTAATTGCATTCCGACACAGAGATAATGTTCGAACTATAGCCAATTCTCTTCCACGAGGACTATGGTACCTCTGTTGGCAATTTCTTCATTAAATAATATAAAAAGAAAACGTCAGCAAACATGGCAAGGCATTCACATCATAGGCAGTAAATTGGGCAAACTATGGGTCACATAACAATTCAGATGAGCAAAAGTTTTAAGTCGAATAAAAAGCAAAAGGGTTGGTTTACTAATCAACATTCTGAGTTCTATAACTACCTAATATAAATTTAACTACATAAGGATTTTTAGAAATTTTAACAACATACAAAATCATTACAAAAATTAGTGAATATTAAAATGCGTGCTTACGATAAAAAGGGGGAAAAAAAGGGTAAGAAGTTGAATGTTTGAAATGCAACTACCAACTTCATAGCCATTATGACTCATTCAACCACCTTTATTTTAGCTGATCTATTCCGATTTTACTGGCTTTTACCCATTTGCACATGAAGGCTCATCGTTGCCATGATGCCATCTTATTTAAACGTTGAATCATCTTTAGAAAAGGATATATACATATCAAGACTACCTTTCATCAAAAAAATCACAAAGATCGTCAATTATAACCAAACCAGGAAACGTATCATGCATGTGAAATGCAGCAAAGAACTTGTTGATCCCTTCTTCGTCCTCCACATACCTAGCAAATCACATTATAATGTATATTATTACGGAGATGTTTGGAATTGCTTATGAAAACGCTTTATGCTTTTTATAATAACAAGGCGCACATAATCAGTTGCATAAAACGCATTACATGGTAGATTTTCTTTCAGCTATAATGGAACACAATAATCAGATACTGTGATAATAGTTAATTTGAGTGTTTGGCACTTATTTATTATTATTAGAGGATTCAAGAGGTAATTTCATCAAAATTATATAAGCAGTTTAGCTAAGCAACTCCCACGATTCCTATTATTCAAGGGGCTATTTGGGATTCATTATTAGAGAATATATTAGCTTATCGTGGCTTCTAACAATTATATAAACAGTTAAAAGTGTTGGATGATACTACATATTTATTACAAAACAAATAAGGACTTTAATTGGATGTTTGAATTAGCTTATTTTGGTACCTATGGCCAAATTTAAGCTCAAAAGCCGCCAACATAAGCTAATCCGGTAGCTCCTACATATGCAAGCCCATATAAATTGAACAATCCCAAACACCCTCCAAACTAATTATATTGCTTATGTCCGAACAATCAAAAAACTCAACAAGCAGATAGTGATAAGCAATCCCAAATACCAAGACCCCAAAACAAAACAGTAAAAAAGATATTTAGGAAGAGAAGAAGGTTAGTTACTTGATATGAATTCGATCAAAGAAGTGAGAAGACGGATCAACACCCTGCAGAAGAATCAAATATACTCATCAAATTCCAACAACCAATCCTAATACGGCAAATCACACAAAATGTTACAAAATTTGAATCAAAGTTGTTCAATTTTTTAAATTTCTCACTTTAAGGTACCGAACTTAATTTTGTGTGCACTGTAAGGTCTTTCAAGGTTTCTTCGACTTATCAAAATATGTTATCACTCAATTTTTCATCTGAAATGTATCATTCAAGTAGCATTAAAAAAGTGCTAATGACTTAAAAATGCATCTAACTTGTCAATTTTTGTTGTTCCATGTAGTCCTCTTAATCTTTTGCTATATTAAAACACAAAACTCTCAAATTTCGACCTTTGTGTGTATTTTGTGACCATTCTGCCCTTCCTTTTTTCAAATTTCGAAAGGTAAAATGGTCATTTTACATGAACAAAATACACGGAATAGCAAAAATTGAGGAGTTAGATGCATTTTCAAGTTATTAGCCCCGTTAAAAAACTATTTTGACCCGTAATCATTTTCNAAAAAAAAAAAAAAAAAAAAAAAAAAAAAAAAAAAAAAAAAGAGGGAGTGTGGAGTTACGAGGAAGGAGGGCCAGAGAGGAGTATGATTGAATTGTGGTCAGCCGAGAAGACTAAATTTGAGGACGAAAAGAATCTCTCCACCATTCTCAACCGACACTTTCCTTTCTCTTGCTTTCGGAGAAGGGAAGAGAAGTGGAAGGGAGGTTCAAAAGGGATGGGAGGGTGTATATGGTGGTTCTAGCTTTTTGGGAGGGGTTCAAAAACTTTAAAAGCTGTCATATTACTAAAAGGTCCAAAATGGGTTTTATAAAAGAGAAATGCTAGACTCACTTATAAAATTCATACAGAAAATCTTCTCACTAACGTGTCTGCGGGTAAGTGATTTAATAAAAGAAATGAGAGAGAAACTGTCACAAGATGCACTGATCACACGCACTGACATGTCAACGAATAAATTTTTCGTTAAAATATGCAATTATGAACAAGTATAAAAGTTTCACGCTTTTATGAGTGTATCTTGCTGGGCAAAAGATTAAAATTTTTGGTATCCTGAAACTTGTTTAAATGAGTTGTGAAAAAATTGTAAACTAAATATTTAGTTTTAGAATGTTTTATTATTGGGGAAATGATGCCTATATCATAATGTCGGCAATTGCCTATTATTTTCTTTGGAACAGAGGAAAACATGTATTAAGAACGTATTGCAGGGACTGAACTGTAAATTTTTTACAAAGAAAGTATATGCAATTATCTACATTATAATGTAGACATAATTTCTCATTTATTATTTGATCTCATTTTGTTTGCAAAGTAAACAGTTAGGCCCGTTTGGTTTGTAGAAGGGTTTAGGATTTGGATTTAAAGGGTTGAATTTGGATTTGGATTTACATTTTGTATCAATGATAGAGAGAGAAAAATATAATTATTAAAGGTAAAAGATAGAAAAATACTATTATAAAACATAATATGGCTCACTTTTTGTACTAAATGACATATTGCATATAGAATTCCATCGTATCCTGGCTCTTCACTTAGGATTTGTACATGGCTAATTATTCGTCCTTCACTCCCAATGAAAGGACCCACCATCACTTACCAAACATCAATTCTCTACCATCAGTCCTAACCCAATGGCAAAATGTGTCAACCAAACGGACCTTTAGTTTTAATAGATGGACTATGACAAGAATATTGATTTTTAGGGATACTCATTTTAAATGTATCCAACTAACAATAATACTATTTTGTGTGTATGCATTTCTTTTTCTTTCTTTTTTTTTTCTTCTTTTTATAACATCGAAACTAATAATGTCTATTGTTTATATCATTATACATCTCCAATGATACAATTAATACAAAATATTAAAAGTTTGCATGTATAATAAGAAAACTATAAGTTTGATATATACAAAAGAATATTATGGCTAGTTGAATACAATACATAGTTAGTTCTTTGTTTATAAAGGAGCATTTTTTACTCCCACAAGTAGGGGTGAGTAAACGGACCGGATGGACCGGACCGACCGACAAAACCGACCGGACCGGACCGAGAACGGACCAACCACATTATGTCCAGTGTCGGTCTAGGGTTTTTCATAATTTTGGTCTCGGTCCGGCTCGCTCTGGTCCGGTTCGGTCCGGCTTAAAAACCGGACATTTAGCCTATTTTGACCGAGAACGGACCTGACCGAACCGGACCGAGACCGGACCGACCATATTTGGTCCGGTCTTGGTCTAAGTTTTTTGCCGGATTCGGTCTCGGTCCGGTCCGGTTTTTCTCGGTCCGGTCCGGTTTTCGCCCGATGAGCACCCTTACTGTTAGACCCGTTTCCTGAGTACTTAGACCCCACCCTAGATGAAATGGACTAAGGGTCTTACGTGATTGGTTAGTCAACGAATGTTCCATAATGGTAAACCCGATAGTCAAACTAATAGTCAATGAATGAGTTATAAAGTTATGGAAAGCATAATGAGGTATAATTAGAATGGAAGCAAACTCAAGGGGTTGATGTTGTCACATAATGTAAGTGTTATATATTATTGTGTGGCCAAAATAGAAGGAATGAGACTTAAGGGACTAATAATGTCATTAGGCCAAAGATGCAAGATAGCTAGTACTATATCCAGGGAATTCTAGTATTTTCCATCATTTTCTTGGGTGTTCAATAAGGTACGGTTTTTAGAGAGATGAAGAGAGGGAAATAGAGCTTGGATTATGAAGAAATTAAGGAGAAGAGTTCCTTGTTAATGGTTAAGTCCTAGAGAAGATAATCTCAAGTAAGTAATCCCTCTATCTTGTTGATTATGAGGTTTAGAGTTATGATTAGAAGTGGGAAATCATCATATGATCAAGATATGATCATATGATGATATAGAAAGGATGAAGAGTATATTTGATGGGTTATATTAACCCTTGATTTTGGTATTGATTATTATGTGTTAGGTTTTGGTTAATTATGAAGATTGATGATGATGATGGAAGATAGTAGTGATGATGATGGCTAGTAATGATGTTGATGATGATGGTGATATTGGCTTGATATGCTTAGCTTGGAGCTAAGGTAAGTAGAATGATGATGACATGGTATTATATGGATTTCTAACATGTATGTGCTATGTATATGTGCTTAGTAATAATGGACTTGTGATTATGTTTAAGTGTGGTGATGTTTGTAATCTAAGTGATGCTATGTTGTCATCGAGTAAGTTGATGTGTATG
>LBNU01017546.1:48192-62364 GCA_014162995.1 Artemisia annua
GGAAAAGCATGGGGTGCCTCCCACGAAGCGCTTGTTTAGTAACGAGTCGTGTAGCTTAGACTCGCCCCGAATTTAATTGTCCTTGGGGGAGCAAATGAAACACACAGCTTGAAAAGTGACGATGCCGGGATCAAAAACAACATCCTCACTCGCGGAGGAGTGGGAAAGTGAAGAAATGATGGGATAAGTAAAGAATGGTTGAAACAAACGGATGGTAATAGCATAAACATCATAAGTCTCGTCCACCCCTCCATCAATAACTTCATTCAAACCGGATCCAAAATCAAAATCGGGTGGTTCCGCAGGTGGACGAGAATCAAAAGGGTTTGAATTAAAATTGGAATTCAAAGTATCATCATCAATAAGCACATTATTCTCGTCATTCTCAATACCCGGAGGTATCGAGTCATCCGTAGCAAGAAATCGATCACGAGACGGATTATCGGTAATAGGTAAAGAATTTATTTCAAAATGAAAGCACTCATAATCCGGAAGAGAGAAATCAGCATGAATAATGGGATTGCCACTACTTGTCTCTTCAAATCGAAAAATCTCAAGCTCGGGTAGAAAATCACTATCCAAAACGGGGATAGGAGAAGAAGTCGGAGGATTATTCAATGCCTCGATCAGAGGAGAAGATAAACGTTAGATAATTTCTCACGAAGAGCTTCATCCTGAATTTCATTGTCGTCATCTTCATCAACATATTCGATGTCTCCACAAGATAAGGAATCATCAGAATCAAAATCGAAGAGCATCTCATCATCGTTCTTCTCAAAGCAAATATCATCAACCAGCTTGTCATTCGTATCAACAATATTATCAAGACGATCACTTTCAACAATCTCACAATCACCGTTAGAAGATTCCCCGGACTCACTTTGGATTGGGACAAGGTTCTCAATACTAGACTTATCGAATTCGTCCGATTCCGTTGCCGGAATAGTGTTAAGAGGCTCGTCCCCCATTGTTAGAGAGTCCTCGGGCTCTACGGGAGGAAAAAGAGGTACATCACAATCTTCGGCCGTATCAAAAGCATNAAAAATCGGGTAAAGAATCCTTGAGCTCGGGCTCCAAAGGATCTGACGGCTCAACAATATCAGAAACAAGTGTCAAAGAACATTTTGGTGAATCCAGAGGTGGGACAAGTGGTGTGCTCTGAGAGCTAGCAATTTCCACCACTTCCGTTGTAGTCTCTGGTTCTTGTTCTTGAGGAACGTAAAAATAAGGCAAGACGTTCTTTTCAGAAATTGATTTAAGCTCAACACTTTTTCTTGACGATCTCGTAACCTTAAATCGAGAAAAATTAGGTTCAATTCTTGACGGTTTTGGGGGAACAAATGATTCTTGGACAACTGAAGGTTGGACGTATTTAGCACTTCCATTATCAAGGGACAGTACCGGGTCCTTTGTCACCTCGGTTTCTCGTTCCATTTCCATCATCAGAGAAGAGGCAGAAGTCGATGGTTCATTATAAATAACACGAGCACTCACAAGCTCTAAAGCGGCTAGAATTTTAGAGAAGTCGCCGTCGAGAGATGCCAAAGAAAAATTTTCAACATGTAAAGGTTCACAAGATGGAGTGGGATTGCCACTCGAAGCGTTGATTTCGTTTTCTTCTTTCAAAGTCTCGTCTTCTCTGCTCTCTTTAGAATTTTCCTTTTCTTTGTTTCTTCGAAGAATTAACTCTTTACACTCCTTCATTAGACCGAGTAGTGATTCTCTGTCTTCTTTCCATTTTGGATACGGCTCAGAATGAATATTTTCAACAGATTGCTCAAAATTCTGAGTATTTTGGAATGAGAAGTTATTGACATACGGTTCTTGCTCATATAGGTTTTGAGGAGGAAAGTAAGAATCATTTTGATGGTTATTGGAAAAGTGCGAATTGAAATGTTGAGAATATGAATTTTCATCTGTGATAGCACAAAACAAACAATTTCCATTAAAAAGACTTCTACCACACCTCTTGCAAGTACACCATTGACAATATGCCGATGCTGAAGTCGGATCCAAAGAATTTCCACATCCATTACAGAAAGATTGATCAAACGAAGATAAGTAAGGCTGAGGTGGGTAGTGAGAAAAGTTGTTGAATGTATTCTGGTTTTGATCANAGCATCTCATCATCGTTCTTCTCAAAGCAAATATCATCAACCAGCTTGTCATTCGTATCAACAATATTATCAAGACGATCACTTTCAACAATCTCACAATCACCGTTAGAAGATTCCCCGGACTCACTTTGGATTGGGACAAGGTTCTCAATACTAGACTTATCGAATTCGTCCGATTCCGTTGCCGGAATAGTGTTAAGAGGCTCGTCCCCCATTGTTAGAGAGTCCTCGGGCTCTACGGGAGGAAAAAGAGGTACATCACAATCTTCGGCCGTATCAAAAGCATGTTTTTCAAAATTGGGTAAAGAATCCTTGAGCTCGGGCTCCAAAGGATCTGACGGCTCAACAATATCAGAAACAAGTGTCGAAGAACATCTTGGAGAATCCGGAGGTGGGACAAGTGGTGTGCTCTGAGAGCTATCAGTTTCCACCACTTCCGTTGTAGTCTCTAGTTCTTGTTCTTGAGGAACGTGAAGTTTAGGTAAGTCATTCTTTTCAGAAATTGATTTAAGCTCAACACGTTTTCTTGACGATCTCGTAACCTTAAATCCGGAAAGGGATGGATCAAGTCTTGACGGTTTAGGAGGAACAACTGATTCTTGAACAACTGAAGGTTGGACGTATTTAGCACTTCCATTATCAAGGGAAAGTACCGGGTCCTTTGTCACCTCGGTTTCTCGTTCCATTTCCATCACCGGAGAAGAGGCGGGAGCCGATGGTTCATTATAGATAACACGACCTCTTGCAAGCTCTAAAGCGTATTCAAGTTTAGCGAAATTGTCGTCGAGAGGTTCGAGAGATTTCAAAGAAAAACTTTCAACATTTAAAGGTTCACAAGATGGAGTGGGATTGCCACTCGAAGCATCGATTTCGTTTTCTTTTTTCAAAGTCTCGTCTTCTCTGCTCTCTTCAGAATTTTCCTTTTCTTTGTTTCTTTGAAGAATTAAGTCTTTACACTCCTTCATTAGACTGAGTAGTGATTATGTCTCTTCTTTCCATTTTGAATACGACTCAGAATGAATATAATCAACAGATTGCTCAAAATTCTGAGTATTTTGGAAAGAGAAGTTATTGGCATACGGTTCTTGCTCATAAAGGTTTTGAGGAGGGAAGTAAGAATCATTTTGAGGATAATTGGCAAGGTTCGAATTACAGGTTTGAGAGTATGAATCTCCAAACAAAAACGCACACATCGAACAAAATCCATTTATGAGATTGCTACCACACCTCATGCAAGTACACCGTTGACAACAATTTGAAGTCGGATCCAAAAAATCTCCACATCCATCACAGAAAGGTTGATCGAACGAAGATAAGTAAGGCTGAGGTGGGTAGTGAGAAAAGTTGTTGAATTTATTCGGGTTTCGATCATACGTGTAAGGATTACAATTAGAACAACATCCGTCCTGAAGATCATTACCACACCTTTCACATATGCCCCAACGAGCATATAATGATTCCATGAGAATTAAACAAAAGAGGATAAGAAGATTATTTTTGGATTTTATGTTTTGAAAAATGAAAATTTAAAAATGAAAACCAATTTTTAAAAAAAGTCTTTTTGGATTTTTGATTTTAGAAAAGTGAAATCAAAAGTGAAAGCAAATTTGAAGAGAAAATCTTTTTGCGTTTTTTAATTTTGAAAATATTTACAAAAGCATTAACTTCTCGAAAGAAGGATCTCCAAAACACATTACTCAAACGATCGAACGACTAAATCTTATCAACCGCTCCCCGGCAGCAGCGCCATTAATTTGATCGTTGCGATCTAGCAAGCAAGCTTGTAAACCACGGATCATTGTCCCAACGAGGGTTGAACTGATCTCGTCACTCAAGATCGTGAGATATGTGANTATACTCGCAATTATATTGAAATCCATACTCGCAAGAAATAGAAATCAAGGTACCATACTCGCAAAAACTAGTCCATACTCGCAAACTAACACCCATACTCGCAAAACATGAGCATACTCGCTAAGACCTAGACACCATACTCGCTACACTATTGTTCTTACTCGCAAAACCCTAACCTAAGCTTCCAAACTCGCAAGAAATAAAAGAAAAACAGATTTTGAATTATTTTTACATGAACACAAGATTAAAAGCATATAAAAACTAAATAACACTTATAAAAAGACTTTATAAAAACTAGTTTAGGAGACCAAATAAGCTTATAAAAGCTAACGACTCAACATACAAGCCCTAATCCATTTTCATCCCATTCGAACCATAAAACCATGCAAAGGTGACAAAAGCTTTTATAAATGATTAAAATAGATGTAAACAAAGATTAACAATAACTCAACTTAACTCAAATCATGTAAAAATGCAAGAAATCGAGAGAGTAGAGAGAGAAAACTAAAAGAAAAACTAATAAAGCTTCATTACCAAAATTAATTCTACACTACTCCTATAAGGTCCAACCCTCTAAATCTAACCTAAAAACTAAACAACCTTCACAATGTGGTTTAATCATCTATTTATAGGTCAAGAGCTTGCACATGTTTGACAATGTTGCACGTTTAGCCTTTGAGCCTTTACAATTCATGATATTGCACTAAAACTATGTTACAAACTACTAAACGTTCTTAAACATTAAGCGTAACACTCGGTAACTTGAGGACTCAAGTTGACGTTTCTTCCAAAGGTCTTCAAAAGATTAAAAAACGACATCTTGCTCAAATGTGGAGGACTTTTCTTGAAACTCTCTTTGAGCTTTAGTAAAGTGTCTCATGAGTTTTTCTTCGAGCCTTTAAGGAATACATTCGTCGTCACGGGCTTTTCTTAAGTAAATTTCATCTTTGGCTTCACTTAGACTCTTTTCCACATCTTGTGCTCGTTTTAGGCTTTTTGGTTGATTTCTATGTTGTTTTTGCAATATCCTTACTTGCACAGTCACAAGCACAAAAACACGATATCTTTGGCGTTTAACGTTAGTTTTTGATCTTAAAGAGCCTGAAAATGGTGAATAAAAGGTATGTGAATAAGCACATACCAAAACCCTTCATAAGCTGCTCAAGATCATACAAAATACAAGCAGGGACAACAAAAACCGAGGCCCAATAAATGTGCATAGATGACAGACTGACTGAATAAGCTGAAGTTGACCAGCAAAAGAGAGGGATTTATTCCTCCAATCATTGATGCGATTAGACAGCCCGATGAATATGAGCAACAAAAGAGAGGTAATTGCTCTCATCAAGTGAGCAAGCGTTTAGGGACAAAGGCTCCCATAAAGTAAGGTACAATTGCTCTCAACAAGTGAGCCTTTAGGGACAACGGCTCTTATCACGTAAGGGACAAATTTCCCTCATTAAGTTAGCCTTTAGGAACAACGGATCTCATCATGTAAGTGACAATTGCTCTTATCAAGTGTGCAAGCATTAGGGACAACGGCTATCATCATGTAATGGGCAATTGCTCTCATAAAGTGAGCAAGTGTTTAGGGACAATGGCTCCCATAAAGTAAGGTACAATTGCACTCAAAAAGTGAGCCTTTAGGAACAACGGCTGTTATCATGTAAGGGACAAATTTTTTTTGGGTAAAGGGGAGTAATCCTGCACCCTGGTAAAATATATAATCCAACCAAAACGTTTAAGTACAATGGACATGGGTGTAATCCCATATCTAAGCCCGTTACATAGGCGAAAGCATACATAACATGACACTACCATATCTTACTAACAAGACAAAAACCACTACCACATAAAGAAACAAGACTATAAAAAAGGATCATCTACTTCCTAGCTCGACCTTGAAGCTTGAAATCATCATAAAATGCTCTCAATGGTCCTGGAAGATCGTATAGTTGATCCGTGTAGTCATCATAATCATAGTACTCTTCCTGATCACCTCCACCACCTGACGATGAGAAAGTACCCATAGGCATATTAAATAAATTCCTAGACTCATCAAAAGGGTCAAGAACCTCATCCTCGCTATCCGAATCAACAATCTCACCCACATTAGAAAATGGGTTGGTCCTTAACTTAGCAGAAGAAGAGGGAAGTTCACCCTCAAGTGGTTCAACCAAACTTACACTATTAGTAGGAGTCACAACCGGTAGCGAATTAACCACACCTTGTTCCAACGTAACATTAATGGGGCTGTTAGAATTCTCCGAGTTAATATGCGAATCAGAACCATCTCCAACATCCACCACGTTAGAAGGGTCATCGGCAAGATCAAGCACCTTATCCTCCTCCCAAATTTTCTCCATATTACGCCTAAGTTCACCAAGGTCAATGTTATCTTTGAAATAACCATACTCGTTACGGGATTGAGATACCTCAATAGTAACCTCATTAATGCCCTCATTGGTGAGCTTAGGAGTAGAATTCAGCGTGTGAATATCATTAGGCTTTTCACACGCCAAGTTAACCTCCTCCTGCTGAATAGGAGTAGGATTATCCATCGGTATGGAAGTACTAGCTTGGTCATTAGTACTAGGCTTAGAAACAGGTCTATAAATAAGTCTAGGCGTAATCGTGACTTTTACCTTGCTACCAGCTTTAACTTTATGCTTATTAGACCCAATACCAGCATCCACACTCTTTTTCCGGTTAACCTTCTTCACCTTCTTATGGCACTCCTTATCCACATGATCAAATAGTTTGCACACAGAACAACGGGGAGGTTTATACTCAAACTCAATGTCAATTTTAACCATTCGATGTTCATTTGTCTTTGGAATAGGGACTGCCACCGTAAGTGATTCAACAAAGTCATTCTCCGCTGAAATTTCAACTAAAACTCTTGCATACGTATTCATACCCCACGACTTAAGACACATATTATTCGTGTGATCATCAAACATAATGCTGCGTCCCAATTTAGCCGTGATCATTTTTAGCCCAACCAGCGAGTATGCCACCACCGGCACATTATACAATTTAACCCACACCTGGACCTTCTTTATGTCCTCCTTAATCAATTCAGAATTAGGATTCCAAATATGAAGCATTAATGGAATTGACCTAATTCGCCAAGGACCTTGATTAAGTACATCCTCCATACCCTCCCGACTTGAGAACTGAAACATAAAGAATCCTTGATGTATCATTACATGCTTTAACCCGTATTTCTTCCAAACATTACGAACAAAATTTTGGACAACAGGAAACGCGGGTCTTTGACCAACAAAATAGCCATAAAGTGAGTTTACAAATCTTGCACTAATCGTTTCCACTTCATCCTGCGGTATAACCACATCAGCCAAAGATAGATCAACCACATCACGCTGATTTGTTACATCTTTTACTTTAGGACCAGCAATAACATGGCTAGTTTCATTCACATCAGAAGTGGGTTTCGAACAGCCCACCTCACAATCATCCATCTTGTTATCCTTGATGTTCTCCACAACACTAGCAACTTCAGCAACGTGGTTATTAGCCACATCTCCTACGTTTTTATCATTTGCCCTAGTCGTAGCCACATCATTACCTAGACTAGAAGACACCTTTGCTTTAACACAACGGTAAGGCATCAATGGTTTCCCATCTTTACCCAAAAGTTTACCATCGCTGCCCTTAACCTTCTTAGCCAAATCACTCAACCCCGATTCAAAATTATCAACCGGTTTCAAAGAAGACTTAGTCGGCTTGTTGAGAAATCCTTGTTCCATCTCTCTCTTAAACCCACAACCAAACAAAACCAACGTATAACCACACAATAAACTCGTCCAAGAACCAAGCCCTAGAAATAGGGAATTGAACCACACGATAAGAATTAATCAAACCCTAAAAGAGTATTAACTTAATTCACAACACCAACAACGAATAAATATAGCAATGAAGATCCAGAATAACCGACTAACGAATGATAGTCGGCCAAGAACCCTTACAAAACCGAATAAAGATCACCAATAAGAATGTCGGCCAAACAAATATCAAGCAACCCAATACCAAACCAACGATCAAACAATATAACAATGAAGATCAGGCCTCTTAATATAGGCAATAGAAGGTCGGTTTACAAAAGTTCGAAACCCTAAAAATAAAGAAAACCGATTAGATAAATCTAAGTCGGTTTGAAGTAAGTAACCCTTAACGATTTTAAAAAAAACGATTAGGGAATTTAGGGATTCAAAAAAACGNGGCTAAACAAATATCAAGCAACCCAATACCAAACCAACGATCAAACAATAAAACAATGAAGATCAGGCCTCTTAATATAGGCAATAGAAGGTCGGTTTACAAAAGTTCGAAACCCTAAAAATAAAGAAAACCGATTAGATAAATCTAAGTCGGTTTGAAGTAAGTAACCCTTAACGATTTAAAAAAAACGATTAGGGAATTTAGGGATTCAATGAAACGATTTACTATACCTACAAACCAGAAAGAACATGGATTAAGCAACAAGAATGTTTAGATTAACGAATAATAGGAATACAAATCAAGAAATCTAAACAAATCGTTGCAAAATCTCACGAATTAGGTGGTTATAGATGGGGAACGATTAGGAATAGGTAGGGATAGAAAATCGCCAGAGAGAAAATCGATTTAGGGTTTTCCTTCCATGTATATAAGGGACAAATTGCCCTCATAGACCTGCGATAAAAAAGAACCCTCAACTAAAAAAAAAAAACCCTAATTCTCTCTCCCTAAGGGGCGATTTTCTGGCCTCTCCCCCTAACAAATTCAGGCCATTATTCTGGCTATCTTGGACGTTTTTATTTTAATTCTTCATTGGATTAATTGTTTTAACA
The DNA here is from genome assembly GCA_014162995.1 of Artemisia annua. Lineage (NCBI taxonomy): Eukaryota > Viridiplantae > Streptophyta > Magnoliopsida > Asterales > Asteraceae > Artemisia > Artemisia annua. The sequence goes on from LBNU01017546.1 coordinate 57,020, forward strand.
TTAGATCTGGGTTGTTAGGGGTGGAAGTCGGTTTCAATTGCTATCCATTTATCAAAATCGTTGCCTATCCATCAATAAACCCTAATCGCATTATTTTTTCTTAGTCGGTTCCTTAATCGATTTTCATAGGGATTTGGTTTATTGATTTTATTTATAGACCCTAAACNAGATCTGGGTTGTTAGGGGTGGAAGTCGGTTTCAATTGCTATCCATTTATCAAAATCGTTGCCTATCCATCAATAAACCCTAATCGCATTATTTTTTCTTAGTCGGTTCCTTAATCGATTTTCATAGGGATTTGGTTTATTGATTTTATTTATAGACCCTAAACAATTTCTTGGCATATTTTTCAATCGATTTGTGGGTTTATTTACCCTTAGCGATTACTTTTTATCTTTTTTTTAGGGTTATGTTTCTATTCGATCGTTTAAGTTTCATGGTTATATCTTATGCGATCTGGGGGTGATGTGTGGATTAACATGGTTCGTATGTACATGCTTCTGGTTGATCCATATGTTGGTTGGGGTGTTTTGTACGATCATGCTGATGAAACCCTTTTAGGGTTTCGAGTCTCTTTAATGGTATTTGATGGTGTATCTGGTCGTTCTTATGCAGTTAACCCGTTTGGGGTTTGTTAGTTGATGTATTACATCAGTTTATATTATGTTTTATCATGTGTGTGGGTTTGATGGAGAGATGATTATGATTTATGTTTTTTGGGGATGTTAGGGTTTGTTACCCTTATTAAACCCATGGTTTTATTGGATCTGCGCTGTTTTGCAACATATGTGGTTCTGATTGAAGATTTGTTTGTTGTTGCAATGATGGTGGTGCTGTATGTTGATTGCATGGCAGCATGTGGTACGTTTGTACCATTATTGATCGTGCTACTAATTCCTTTTATGTTTCTTGTGGATCAAATTAATGTGGTCATGACCGTGATGTGTGCATTATGCTGCTGTTCATTATTGGAGTTTCAGCTTGTTTGGTTCTTATTTAACATCTCTAGTGAATGGTAGTGGAATTAAATGTGGAAGTAAGGGATCCTTGTTCAGCTTTCCAAGTCATGGTGTCACTCTTATTTATTCTTGCTTATTGCATATGCGTGATACAGTTGCTGAATCCATGAACAAAACCTTATTTTGTTGTTTATCATTTATTGAAATCAGTTCTATACATGTATTGGGACTGTTTTGAGGTGGTTTTTGTTTATGGATGCTGGTTGCTTCGAATGGGTCGTTAAACCTCATTGTTTGCTGCTGTTTGCTCGCTATTGCTGGATGGTTGAGGGGTTCTTTCATTGATTGCATGGCAGAATTTTGGTATGTTTATACCACTAATGATCAGTTAGATTATATTATGTTTATACGTGGGTATTATTCTGCTATGGTGATCATGGGTGGTGTGGAGGCATTATGAATTGATCACTGGTTGTCTTCATGTGTAACACTCGTATTTGTTGGAAGATTGGATCAAATTTGGATATGCTGGAAGATTAGGTCGATTAGACCATGTTTATGCTTCAAGTTCGATTTGCTACGGAAGTCACTCTTATTAGGTTATTAGATTATGCATTCTGCATGATACTAATAAAGTTGCAATTGGTTGAAGCTGGAAGTTTGAACTACTTTGACGACTTGAAGATTCAAGGAATTGTCTACTTGGTAGTGTGTCTTTCTTCTTTTTAAGAAGTGGTAGTGTGTTGTTATGTATGCATTTTCGCCTATGCAACAGGCATAGATATGGGATTTCACCCATATCCATTGTACTTCAATTTTCTTTTGGTTTGTATGGTAGGTTATAAGAATGTTTTGTCATTCTTATATATGAGTCTGTAAGTGTCCTAAGGGACTGAGATGAGGGACGTCACTCTCATCCGTTGTACTTCAATGTTTTTTGGTGTAATGCAATTTACCGGGGTGAAATAACCCTTTTACCCAAAAAAAAAGACAAATTGCCCTCATAAAGTTAGCCTTTAGAGACAACGGATCTCATCAAGTAAGTGACAATTGATCTTATCAAGTGAGCAAGCATTAGGGACAACGACTATCATCATGTAAAGGGCAATTGCACTCATCAAGTGAGCAAGCGCTTACGGACAATGGCTCCCACAAAGTAAGGTACAATTGCTCTCAACAAGTGAGCCCTTAGGGACAACAGCTCTTATCCTGGAAGAGACAAATTGCCCTCATAAAGTTAGCCTTTAGGGACAACAGATCTCATCATGTAAGTGACAATTGCTCTTATCAAGTGTGCAAGCATTAGGGACAACGGCTATCATCATGTAAAGGGCAATTGCTCTCATCAAGTGAGCAAGCGTTTAGGGACAACGGCTCCCATAAAGTAAGGTACAATTGCTCTCAACAAGTGAGCCTTTAGGGACAACGGCTCTTATCATGTAAGGGACAAATTGCCCTCATAAAGTTAGCCTTTAGGGACAACGGATCTCATCATGTAAGTGACAATTGCTCTTATCAAGTGTGCAAGCATTAGGGACAACGGCTATCATCATGTAAAGGGCAATTGCTCTCATCAAGTGAGCAAGCGTTTAGGGACAACGGCTCCCATAAAGTAAGGTACAATTGCTCTCAACAAGTGAGCCTTTAGGGACAACGGCTCTTATCATGTAAGGGACAAATTGCCCTCATAAAGTTAGCCTTTAGGGACAACGGATCTCATCATGTAAGTGACAATTGCTCTTATCAAGTGTGCAAGCATTAGGGACAACGGCTATCATCATGTAAAGGGCAATTGCTCTCATCAAGTGAGCAAGCGTTTAGGGACAACGGCTCCCATAAAGTAAGGTACAATTGCTCTCAACAAGTGAGCCTTTAGGGACAACGGCTCTTATCATGTAAGGGACAAATTGCCCTCATAAAGTTAGCCTTTAGGGACAACGGATCTCATCATGTAAGTGACAATTGCTCTTATCAAGTGTGCAAGCATTAGGGACAACGGCTATCATCATGTAAAGGGCAATTGCTCTCATCAAGTGAGCAAGCGTTTAGGGACAACGGCTCCCATAAAGTAAGGTACAATTGCTCTCAACAAGTGAGCCTTTAGGGACAACGGCTCTTATCATGTAAGGGACAAATTGCCCTCATAAAGTTAGCCTTTAGGGACAACGGATCTCATCATGTAAGTGACAATTGCTCTTATCAAGTGTGCAAGCATTAGGGACAACGGCTATCATCATGTAAAGGGCAATTGCTCTCATCAAGTGAGCAAGCGTTTAGGGACAACGGCTCCCATAAAGTAAGGTACAATTGCTCTCAACAAGTGAGCCTTTAGGGACAACGGCTCTTATCATGTAAGGGACAAATTGCCCTCATAAAGTTAGCCTTTAGGGACAACGGATCTCATCATGTAAGTGACAATTGCTCTTATCAAGTGTGCAAGCATTAGGGACAACGTCTATCATACTATATAGGGCAATTGTTCTCATCAAGTGAGTAAGCGTTTAGGGACAATGGCTCCCAATGGTATAATTGCTCTCAACAAGTGAGCCTTTAGATACAACGGCTCTTATCATGTAAGGGACAAATTTCCCTCATAAAGTTAGCCTTTATAGACAATGGATTTCATCATCTAAGTGACAATTGCTCTTATCAAGTGTGCAAGCATTAGGGATAACGGCTATCATCATGTAAAGGGCAATTGCACTCATCAAGTGAGCAAGCGTTTTGGGACAAGGGCTTCCACAAAGTAAGGTACAATTGCTCTCAACAAGTGAGCCCTTAGGGACAACGGCTCTTATCATTGAAGGGACAAATTGCCCTCATAAAGTTAGCCTTTAGGGACAACAGATCTAATCATGTATGTGACAATTGCTCTAATCAAATGTGCAAGCATTCATGATCTCAATTCTCCAAAAGCTGAGGATGTGCCTAAGCATACAGCAATACATCAACAATTAATGAGATCAAAGATAATAAACCATAGAGTTTACGAAAACCCTAACATTCACATAGATCGACAACATACACATCTCCCCTCAAAACCCTCATAACCATGAAAACCATGCAATAGCCTGATGGAACAATCAACAACCAACCCTCAACAGGGTAATCATCATGATAACAAACAGATCACAAACCCTTAAGACTGTCGAAACCCTAAAAAAGGGCTGCATAAACATGAACGAGCAGAAACACCAATGGATCGACCAAGAATAATAACCATATGCACATGTCAATCCAATCATCCACACCAGATCATACGTCAAAGATAAACCAATAGGCAACCATACGATCAGGCCAAACCCAAAAAACATCCAAAAAACGATTAAGGAAATCATTTAGGATAACAACCGAATTTATATATGCAATAAGGGGGTCGGTTCACAATAACCCTAAACAAAACGATTTAAGGTTTAACCAGAAATCATTACCAAAACCCTTACAAATAGTCCAACAACGATCCTAAAGGATAATTGCTGGAGATCGAATAAGATAATAAGGGATAAACCGACTTTAAATATTGAATGATTATGTCGGCAGAAACAAACCAAAGCAATACGAAACCCTAAATATAAACAAGAACCGATTAGAAAATCGGTTAAGGATTAGAAATCGAAACCCTAATTGATTATACCAATAACACTAACAAACAATATGACGAATCACACGATTTGAAGTTGTTAAGTGAGAGAAACGATTAGGGATTTAGGGTTATGTAAATAGGGACGATTTATAGAATAACAAAAAGAAAACCGGCCCTCCACCCAAAAAACCAGATTCTATGTTGTTAATTCAATAATCCCAGCAAAGATTAAAGAAAAAACAGATAGGATTGGAAGAATTTTGGCCGGATTTTCTATGGTTGAGGTTGGAGGCTGGAAATCATCCCTAGTGGGAGAGATGTCACAAGACAATGGCTCCCATAAAGTAAGGTACAATTGCTCTCAACAAGTGAACCTTTAGGGATAACGGCTCTTATCATGTAAGGGACAAATTGCCATCATAAAGTTAGCCTTTAGAGACAACGGATCTCATCATCTAAGTGACAATTGCCCTTATCAAGTGTGCAAGCATTAGGGACAACGACTATCATCATGTAAGTGACAATTGCTCTTATCAAGTGTGCAAGCATTAGGGACAACGACTATCATCATGTAAAGGGGAATTGCTCTCATCAAGTGAGCAAGCGTTTAGGGACAATGGCTCCCATAAAGTAAGGTACAATTGCTCTCAAAAAGTGAGCCTTTGGGGACAACGGCTCTTATCATGTAAAGGACAAATTGCCCTCATAAAGTTAGCCTTTAGAGACAACGGATCTCATCATCTAAGTGACAATTGCTCTTATCAAGTGTGCAAGCATTAGGGACAACGGCTATCATCATGTAA
>LBNU01017546.1:77316-112764 GCA_014162995.1 Artemisia annua
AAGGTGGTGCTTATCATGGAATTTGGATACTTGGTACTTTGCTGTTGCTGGTTGGAAGCGGGACGTTCACTGGATTCAAGATTCTTCTTGGTTTTATTCCTAGTTAGTTGCTTGTAATGTATAGCTAGGTTTGTTGTGCTTATGGCCTGTCATAAGCACAAGCGTTTTAGTTTGTAGTGGTTGTTCAAGCATTGCTTGAGGTTAATGTGGCATGTCAGCCACATTCCATTGTACTTAAAACGTTTTTTGTGATTAATATATTTTGCCAGGGTGAATCCCTTTTACCCAAAAAAGTTAGCCTTTAGGGACAACGGATCACGTCATGTAAGTGACAATTGCTCTTATCAAGTGTGCAAGCATTAGGGTCAACGACTATCATCATGTAAAGAGCAATTGCTCTCATCAAGTGAGCAAGCGTTTAGGGACAACGTCTCCCATAAAGTAACGTACAATTGCTCTCAACAAGTGAGTCTTTAAGGACAATAGCTCTTATCATGTAAGGGACAAATTGCCCTCGTTTCTAAGTTAACCCTAAAAATCTCTCTCAATATGGGCGATTTCTGAAACCCTCACAACCCTTAATTTTCTCAATCGTTCCTTCTTAAAATTCGACCATTGATCATGATTTCCCTTCTTTGACTTAATTCTTATCTGATTCGTTGATGGTTTTGATTAATTGCTGGTCGTTTTTTGGATTCGGTTGTATTCTTAGGGTTTTGGAAATCGTCCATGGTCTCATGCCGTCATATTATCCTAACCTGGTTATGATTATACTCTTTTAATAGTCGCCTCTCTACCTTTATGGTATGCAATCCACTGTTTTTGGATGTATTCTTTCTGATAATGGCGGTGGTGGTCATTACTTATGTTTATCGTTATGGCGAATTCAAAACCCTAACTAATCTTTAATATCTAATCGTTCTTTTGTGGAGTCGATGTCTGATTTAGGGTTTCGAATATGGTGCTTATCTGTGATTAAATTAACCGCCTTTAGAGTTTCGTGAGTCAATCTTCTATGGATTGTATGTCGGTTCTGGTTTTTAATATAAAGATCGATCTCATGCATTTGTTTCCTCATGTTGCTGATCGTTTAATCTTTGAGGATTTTTTCTGGGTTGGATCTAGTCTTAACGATTATAAAGATTTGATCGTGTGGGTGTTTCATGATAGTCGATCTATAGATCGTGGTTAATTTTCTGGTGTGATTAATCTTCTGGTTCATCTTTTGTTTTGTGATGAGTATTCGTGGAAGTGGGTTGAGAGAGAGAGTATGATGGTTGTCGATGAGAGTTAGGGTNGTGATTATATTAACCGCCGTTAGGGTTTCATGAGTCGATCTTCTATGGATTGTATGTCGGTTCTGGTTTTTAATATAAAGATCGATCTCATGCATTTGTTTCCTCATGTTGCTGATCGTTTAATCTTTGAGGATTTTTTTCTGGGTTGGATCTAGTCTTTACGATTAGATCGTGTGGGTGTTTCATGATAGTCGATCTATTGATCGTGGTTAATTTTCTGGTGTGATTAATCTTCTGGTTCATCTTTTGGTTTGTGATGAGTATTCGTGGAAGTGGGTTGAGAGAGAGAGTATGATGGTTGTCGATGAGAGTTAGGGTTTTTTTCTAAAACTTTAATTTTCTGTATTTTGCGTATACGTAATAATGCTGCTGTTTTGCTCGTGTAATGATTTAACTGATGTGTTATTGCGTCGCATGTGGATGTTAGGGTGTATTCATATCGTTACTTCATGGTCTTGGTGATTTGCAGTCGTTTGTTATGGTTGTGATCACCATTTGGAATACGCTTGTTTGCGTTTGATTATGGTTAAACCCTAGTATGTATGACTTGAATGGGGCCTGGTTCTGCATGCAGCTATGGTACATTAATGTTTGTTTATTCGCCATGGCTTGGTCAGATTTTGANCAAATTCTCCAAATCGATTAAGAACACATATAAAATTATAATCTGATAAATAAGTATAAACACGAATGTTATACACGAATATAGATCAAATCGTTAGCAAACAAACCAAGTTCTTGAATCGATTAGGAAGAAAACGATTGAAAATTAAGGGAGGTTAGGGTTTCGCAAAAATCGCCCACACTATTAGAGAGAGAATATTTCTTATGCTATGTTGTTATGACCTAGTGATGTGTGTTGCATTGTGACTTGATGATTGGATGTCTTCATGAGTTTTCACTCGTATTTGTTGGAAGATTGTTTCAAGTTCGGATATGCTGGAAGGTTAGGTCGATTAGACCATATTTATGCTTCAAATTCGATTGCTACGGATGTCACTCTTATTAGGTTATTAGATTATGCATTTTGCATAATACTAATAGAAGACGCAATTGGTTAAAGCTGGATGTTTGAACTACTATGACGATTTGAAGATTCAAGGATTTCTCTACTTGAATAGCATTTTATGTTTATTTATAGTCGTTGTAGCTAATGTTCAATGTTTGTTATAAGCGTGGTTTGTCACGTTTATATGAGTGTCTGTAAGTGTCCTAACGGACTGAGGCGAGGGAACACACCCTCGCCCTTTGTACTAAAAACGTTTGGTTAATAATATTTTACCAGGGTGCAGGATTACTCCCCTTTACCCAAAAAATAACTTTATAAGGACAATTTGTCCCTTACATGATAAGAGCCGTTGTCCCTATAGGCTCACTAGTTGAGAGCAATTGTACTTTACTTTATAAGAGTCGTTGCCCCTAAACGCTTGCTCACTTAATGAGAGCAATTGCGCTTTACATGATGATAGCCGTTGTCCCTAATGCTTGCACACTTGATAAGAGTAATTCTCACTTACATGATGAGATCCGTAGTTCCTAAAGGCTAACTTCATGAGGGCAATTTTTCCATTACATGATAAGAGTCGTTGTCCCTAAAGGTTCACTTGTTGAGAGTAGTTGCACCTCACTTTGTAGGAGCCGTTGTCCCTAAACGCTTGCTCACTGGATGAGAGCAATTGCCCTTTACATGATGATAGCCGTTGTCCCTAATGCTTGCACACTTGATAAGAGCAATTGTCAGTTACATGATTAGATCCGTTGTCCCTAAATGCTAACTTTATGAGGGCAATTTGTCCCTTCCATGATAAGAGCCGTTGTCCCTAAAGGCTCACTTGTTGAGAGCAATTGTACCTTACTTTATGGGAGCCGTTGTCCCTAAACGCTTGCTCACTTGATGAGAGCAATTGCCCTTTACATGATGATAGCCGTTGTCCCTAATGCTTGCACACTTGATAAGAGCAATTGTCAGTTACATGATTAGATCCGTTGTCCCTAAATGCTAACTTTATGAGGGCAATTTGTCCCTTCCATGATAAGAGCCGTTGTCCCTAAAGGCTTCCTTTATGAGGGCAACTTGTCCCTTACATGATAAGAGCCGTTGTCCCTAAAGACTCACTTGTTGAGAGCAATTGTACCTTACTTTATGGGAGCCGTTGTCCCTAAACGCTTGTTTACTTGATGAGAGCAATTGCCCTTTACATGATGATAGCCATTGTCCCTAATGCTTGCGCACTTGATAAAAGCAATCGTCACCTACATGACGAGATCCGTGGTTCTTAAAGGCTAACTTTATGAGTGCAATTGTCCTTTACATGATAAAAGCCGTTGTTCCTAAAGGTTAACTTGTTGAGAGCAGTTGCACCTCACTTTGTAGGAGCCGTTTTCCCTAAACGCTTGCTCACTGGATGAGAGCAATTGCCCTTTACATGATGATAGTCGTTGTCCCTAATGCTTGCACACTTGATAAGTGCAATTGTCATTTACATGATGAGATCCGTTGTCCCTAAAGGCTAACTTTATAAGGGCAATTTTTCCCATACATGATAAAAGCCGTGGTCCCTAAAGGCTCACTTGTTGAGAGCAATTGTACCTAACTTTATGGGAGTCGTTGTCCCTAAACGCTTGCTCACTTGATGAGAGCAATTGCGCTTTACATGATGATAGCCGTTGTCCCTAATGCTTGCACACTTGATAAGAGTAATTGTTACTTACATGATGAGATCCGTAGTTCCTAAAGGCTAACTTCATGAGGGCAATTTTTCCCTTACTTGATAAGAGCCGTTGTCCCTAAAGGCTCACTTGTTGAGAGCAATTGTACCTTACTTTATGGGAGCCGTTGTACCTAAATGTATGCTCACTTGATGAGAGCAATTGCTCTTTACATGATGATAGCCGTTGTCCCTAATGCTTGCACACTTGATAAGAGCAATTGTCAGTTACATGATTAGATCCGTTGTCCCTAAATGCTAACTTTATGAGGGCAATTTGTCCCTTCCATGGGCAATTTGTCCCTTACATGATAAGAGCCGTTGTCCCTAAAGACTCACTTGTTGAGAGCAATTGTACCTTACTTTATGGGAGCCGTTGTCCCTAAACGCTTGTTCACTTGATGAGAGCAATTGCCCTTTACATGATGACAGCCGTTGTCCCTAATGCTTGCGCACTTGATAAGAGCAATCGTCACCTACATGACGAGATCCATTGTTCTTAAAGGCTAACTTTATGAGTGCAATTGTCCTTTACATGATAAAAGCCGTTGTTCCTAAAGGTTCACTTGTTGAGAGCAGTTGCACCTCACTTTGTAGGAGCCGTTGTCCCTAAACGCTTGCTCACTGGATGAGAGCAATTGCCCTTTACATGATGATAGTCGTTGTCCCTAATGCTTGCACACTTGATAAGAGCAATTGTTATTTACATGATGAGATCCATTTTCCCTAAAGGCTAACTTTATAAGGGCAATTTGTCCCTTACATGATAAAAGCCGTGGTCCCTAAAGGCTCACTTGTTGAGGGCAATTGTACCTTACTTTATGGGAGTCGTTGTCCCTAAACGCTTGCTCACTTGATGAGAGCAATTGCGCTTTACATGATGATAGCCGTTGTCCCTAATGCTTGCACACTTGATAAGAGTAATTGTCACTTACGTGATGAGATCCGTAGTTTTTTTTGGGTAAAAGGGTTAATTCACCCCGGCAAAATTCATTACACCAAAAAGCGTTAAAGTACATAGGATGAGGGTGACTTCCCTCATCTCAGTCCCTGAGGACACTTACAGACTCTTATGTAAGAATGGCAAACCATTCTTAAAACTAACATGCACAACATGTGCAACTGACCAAGCCACAATGCTAAACAAAAGCAACATAACAAGCAAGAAAACAAAAATAATAGACATAAACTATTTCTTCTTGCGTCCTTGCACCTGGAAGTCTTTCGGAGAACCATTCTTGAACTTGGAATACATTTCAATATCATCGTAGTTCTCGTAGACTTCATCAACTTCATCGACATACTCAACAATCTCAGCTTCAGCAGCAAACGAAACCCTCTTCAAAGGACTCTTCACTGTAGTAGTAAAAGAGCTAGAATGATCAAGAGCAGAAGAAGCCACGCTTGTAGAAGCACCATCATTGTGAGAACCACGCTCCCACAAACCATCACTAGTGTTATGCAATGGAACCGCATTAACACCATTGATCCCCATAGATTCCACACCCCCAAAAGAAGTATGATCATCCACTTGTTCCGGCTGCCCAAGTTGAGTGTGTCCATCCTCAACAGTAGCAGCCCCTAAATCACTCTTCAAAGCATCGTGAGATGTACCACTCGAATTAGAATCACCATTAGTAGGCTTAGCAGCCCCGGTATTAGGTGGTGTACCTTTATTCTTCTTCTTGGTAGCTGGTTTAGAAACAGGTTGGTATGAAAGTTTAGACTTAGTTGAAAACCCCCAAGTCCCTTTCTTACCCTTATCATTAGTCTGACCAGCCTTTGTAGCGTGAACCTTACCATCTTGTTGAGTCGAATCCTTAGTAGCCCGCTTATGCCTAAGAGGACACCCATCATCATCATGATTGAAACAAACACACTTAGAACACCAAGATGGCCACCATTCATACTCAACATCAAGAACCTCCATATAATAACCTTTACCCTTAGGTAAAGGAATTTCAACTTCAATTGATTCCAAAACATCCAAATCAGCCGATAATTCAATAAGTACCCGTGCATATGAATAACGTCCCCAAGGATTCTTACACATATCATTAGTACCCGCATCAAACCGTATTATCCGCCCCAATCGTTTTGCAATCAAACTTACACCGGTTTTAGAGTATACAACGGATGGTATATTATGGATACGTACCCAAACCGGTACCTTAGTTATCTTCTCCTTCTCAAGTCGCATATTAGGCACCCAAACATGTAGGAACAAAGGCGTTGATCGAATAAACCAAGGACCACCATTAAGCACTTTATTCATACCTTCAAGTGATGAGAACTTGAAAATGAAGAAACCATTCCGCAATATCACATGTTCAAAACCGAACCTTGCCCAAGCATGCTTGACATAATCTTCCACAATAGGAAACGCAATTCTATTACCAATGAAATAACCGTATAATGAATTAGTAAGTTTCGAGCACATATCATCAACAACGGCCATTGGAATAACTACTCTTGACCCCAAACCAGCCTCCTCATTAATACCATCTGAATTTGCATCACGAGTTACTTTAGGAGCACAAGAACCATCAGATCCTACATGTTGTGGACCATCAACACTAGACGTAATCATGGATTCACCATTAACCTTAGCCCCATGTACACCAACAGTAGCAGTACTATCATTACGATTAATAGTAGTGCTATCCAACTTCTCCCCTGTATTATGAGGCCCTTCACTCACGTTATTAGTGACACCAACAGCAGCCTCACCTCGACTAGGGTGTGCACCAACCCTAACTTGCTGCTGAGTTGGAGTAGAATCGTACCCAGCATCACCCTTCTTCAAACGAGCCATACGTGCACTCAAAACATCCAAATTAACCACAGGATAGGGATTAGCAGTCCTTGTGGATTTCATCTCTCTATAACCCACTATCAACAACTTACAATACCCAAAAAAACCAATCGGTTTACTTGCAAATAGATAAATAAAACGAAACCCTAAAAAGAGATCAGTTTTGCGATAAGCACCATAAATTCCCACCAGCAGAATCTTGAGCACAAGAAATAACGAATCCCTAAATTGAGATCGTGGAATGAAACCCTTAACCAAATCGTGATTTATAATGTGCAGCAAGAAACAAGTCGACCCTATATAATTAAATCATTAACCGACTTAACAATAATAGGAGAACAACGAATTCAATCAAACCAAAGTAAAAGAAATCGAATTTGAAGACCTTATATAAATAAGGAATCATAAACCGACTTAAGAAGAATTAGATTGGATTAATGATTGAAAACAAAAGTCGGCCAACAAAAAACCCTAAAATAACGATTAACCCAAAATCACTCCAAGAACCCTAATTAAACCACGAATCTGATCAAGCAAGTGATTATTACGAATAATAATCAATACCTTAACAGATTAATAGAAGAAAATCAAGGATTTGGATGGATTTTAAGAAAAACGATTAGAATGGATGGTGGTTTTTTGTCGCCACTTTAGAGAGAATTTTTAGGGTTTTTACTTACCTTAAAAAGAAAAAAGATATAAAAACTCAATACAAAAATTAGATCCGTAGTTCCTAAAGGCTAACTTCATGAGGGCAATTTTTCCCTTACATGATAAGAGCCGTTGTCCCTAAAGGCTCACTTGGTGAAAGCAATTGTACCTTACTTTATGGGAGCCGTTGTACCTAAATGTATGCTCACTTGATGAGAGCAAGTGCTCTTTACATGATGATAGCCGTTGTCCCTAATGCTTGCACACTTGATAAGAGCAATTGTCAGTTACATGATTAGATCCGTTGTCCCTAAATGCTAACTTTATGAGGGCAATTTGTCCCTTCCATGATAAGAGCCGTTGTCCCTTCATAGGTGTATTCTTAACGGTGCTTTCATTTACCCCCCTTACACTTAAACCGAACATTGTCCCCAATGTTCAAATAAAGGACGTAAAAGTAAATAAGATGAAAGAATGAAATCAAATACTCCCCTGAATCGTTTGTTGTGGATAATGAAGTAACATGGCTAGATCTTCTTCCAAGAGAGACGAACGTTCAAAGCTTCCTTTCCAAAATAATAAACGTCTTCTTGTCCAAAATAACTTGTTAACCTGAAAAAGATAAAGGCCAACCTCGCGTAAAATCGGCGGTAAAATCTACATAATAAGATATAATGCTTGTGGAATGAATATTTTGCAGAATTCCTGGAGATTATAAGTTAAAGAATTGACAAAACTTTTTAGGTTTCCGGGAAAATACAAAACTTTCAAAAAATTGCAGAATGTTTTAACCTGACGCCGTCAGAAAATTCTGACAGAATTCTCATGTTAAGCTTCCGGGAAAAATTCTGGAAAAACTAGATCTTACTTCCTGGAATTCCTGCAAAAATTCATTATGACTCGATACAAGCATTTGACTCAAACAAGTACTAATATGTATGTTGATTTCATTGTTATGATTCATGTTCATTCGTTCTATATAAACCGATTTAGATTTCCCTTACACTTAGCTTTTGCAAAATACCTTTATATGTAGTTAAGACGAGGTTAAAAACAAAATAAAGCATTTTCACAATTTAGTTTGAAGCATGAATCAATAACAAGAAATATAACTTACATACGGGAACAAATAAACACACAAAAACACACAAAGCATAAAGCTTGCAAATCTAATAAACAACCACACATACCATAAAAGAAATAAATGTTCAAGGCCTATAGAGGCCAAATCCTACATGCATAAAAATAAATTGTCCAAAGGCCAACAGAGGCCATATCCTAAGCTATTACAGACCAATTGTTTCAAATCATACATCAATAATAAAATTGTTCAAATACATCACAAGACAAATCAAATCACTGGGGAGGGGGACCCTGTCGGTAGTCATAGCCAGGAGGGAGGTATCCATAGTACCCGTAAGGTGGGTAGTCCTGCTCACGTCCGGGGAAGGGGTCGATCTGCAAGTGGGGGTCCAACTGATCACGTGTGGATAGGTGCTGCATCTGCCGAATCGTGTGATCGTACATCCAGTCAAACCTGTCATCGACCCTGGTCCTCCAGGTATCGACCTGTCCCATCCAGGCTCCCTGATGAGCCTGCCAGTCCCCTCGACTCATGTGCCGGTAATAATCAGCAGTGCCGGCCTCGTATCCCCCGTACTGCTGCTGTGGTGCAGCCTCCTCCTCATCATCATCCTCATCACCACCAACAGCCTCCCGTGCAGGTCTCCACCAAACATACTGATCCCCCACCAGCTCTGTCACCACATGCATCTGCTTCAGGGACCTGACCCTGACCACCCTACATACTCCTGACGAGCTCAGAAGACCCCTAATCTCGGGTGTTAGGACCCCGTATGACCTAGCCAGCCTGGTGATGAACATACCCCCATAGATCTTGTCATTGGCCCTCTCCCCAACTGCACCCTGAAGGTAACTAGCCACCCAAAAGGGGATGTTGCAGTAAGCTTCCCCAGAGTAGATCGTGTATAGAAAGAATAAGTCCAAGAGGGTGATCCTATGTTGGGAGCCTTGCCTCCCAGTCAGGGTGTATGAAATACACCGATGAGCCAGCCTAACCCTGGGGTCCCTAATGGTAGATGCCGTAGTAGTCCCAGACGCATACACCCCAGCTCCAATAGTAGGCCAAAACATAGCACAGCTCATGTCGTCCCTAACAGTCAACCCCTGACTCAGCCTGGCCAGAAATCCCCCCTGAATGGCCTCGTGCTGGGTGTAGAGTCCCAATCTCCAACCTAGCTCAATAATAGAACACGAGCGGTTCTCCCCTCCTAACCTAAAGTACACTGATGTGGCCCCCACATCATTCCTAGCAGCCCCAACATCCAAGTGAAAAGTGGCCAAAAACTCCCTCACCAACTCATCATAAACCTGCTCCCTAAGTCTAAACAAACTCAACCACTGCGGACCCGTAAAAACATCGGTCCCTATGCTATCAATAAAATCCTGCTCCAAACCACTGTTTGCCAAGAAGTCCCAGTCAATGATCGCATCATGGTCAATGTCATGGTAGTGCAACTCTTGGTATTTTGCGGTTGCCTCATTCCCCTCAAAAACACCCCAACTTCGGACTATATCCGCTAAACTAACCTGGGGAGCCCTAGATGAACTACCCCTGTGACTCCTAGATCGCTTATGCATACCCAGTAACAAAGCAAGAGAAACAAGGAAGGTTAAGAACACGTTTGGAAACATGATTGGGACATCAGGTGGTCCTAACGCCGTCACACCTACGGGCTGACGCCGTTAGACCTCTGCACAATTCGAATTCGAAATTACGAGGGAAAGTTCAAGCACAAAACTTGTAGATCCTTGTCCCAAACACCCCTCATGACAGCAAAATGGCCAATAGGCCAAAGGGTGGTGGTTGAATCCGCAATCCCTAACGCAATACTAATCTAAATCGAAGCTTTAACTAATTGGTGCCTTAATCCTTGCTAACATTACATCAACTATAAGGCATTATTAAGTTTCCAACCTCAATTCGATTCTAGGGTTTCGATTTTTTTTTTGGGATATCCAAAATTGATGGATCGAATAGACAATTTGGATGGAAAAGATGAAGAAAAGATACTTACCACGTGGAAGATGATGACGAAATGGCACGAATTGGGGCTTGGAGATTCGTAGGTGAAGAGTGGAGTGGATAATATTTGGGGGGTTTGTGAAGAAAGTGATGGGTTTGGAAGTTATTAAAGCTGGGTGGACGAGCTGACGCCGTTAGGTGTATTCGACCAAGCAACTTTTCAGAATTTACAATTCAGCCCCTGTTCTTTTCGAAAGTTGTTTTGTGGCATTGTAACTTCTACGAAAGGCCTGCCCCTTAGTTAGCAAGCCCCTCCTGGGTCAAAAGTCTTGCTACACTCGTTGGGTGTGATCTTAACTTCCCCAGGGTCGGTTGTGGACTTATCCGATTTCCATTCTCCATTGTGGCAAGTATATATCAGGCGAGGTGAACTTTCCAGATATGTCTTTGGGTCGAGGGTATGTTTGAACTGGGCGCCTTTTCCTCCTGGCTTAAAACCGAATGAACGTTTCTTGGTTTTCTGAAAGTCAGGAAGCGTAATTTTAACGTTCCCCACGAAGATGCTGTGAACCTGAGAACTCTTTTCTCTACAGGGGGTTCACAAAGGTGGAAGGAGTGTAGGGGTGGAGTCTTGGGAAGAGGAAGTTTATCACTAACCGCACTACATGGTTCATCAGCAACTGGAAGTTCAAATATCTTTTCGATTTTCTTGTGTGATACCTCTTCCTTAATTTTCTCCTTTATTTTGGAGATGAACTTTTCGGCTAGTTCCATGAAAACATCCTCGGTGTCCTTTAATTGAGCTTCCAGCCGTTGGAGCTGCTTTTCTTGATTATTCATGAAAGTTAGCATTATCCCTTCGAACTCATCCTGTCGTGAGAGGTGAGGGAGTGTATTTTTACCAACTGTGTCCATCTCCTCATATCTCTCAGCAAAGGATTCCTCAGCTCTCATAAGCGCCTTGACTTGGTTTCTTATGTTATCAAATAATTGATCTTGGGTCGTGCTTATGTGATTCAAGACCTCTTCTTACGAGACTGTTGAGTCCACCCATTCTTCTTTTTCGTACTGTGCCAAGTCCTCAATGACTTCCTAGCACTTTTCAACGCTAAGTCTACTCAATCTCCCCTTAGCCGCGTAATCTATGGCTCTTTTAGTGTGGTAATCTGCACCATCATAGAATCGCTGGATCTGTAACCAAGGGTCTAAGCCATGATGAGGGACTTTTTGGAGTAAGTCATTGAATCGAGTCCATGCCTCGTAGAGGGTTTCGCCTTGGCATTGTTGGAACGCCAAGATATCATTCCTTAGCTTGGTAAATCTCCCCGGTGTGAAAAATTGAGCAAGGAAACAAGTTGTGAGATAGTCCCAAGAGGTGATGGATCCTGTGGGAAGTCGGTCAAGCCATTGACTAGCTTGTTCCCGTAAAGAGAATTGGAAGAGACACAATCGGGTCGTCTCTCGAGTTGCAATATCAAGGTCTATGGAGTCTAATATTTTGAGGAAGTCCTTGAGACGTTGGTTTGGATCTTCGGAACGAAGTCCATGAAACGCGCATCCGCTTTGCACCAACCGGATGGTGTCGGATCGCAAGGGAGTGACATTGGCTCCTTGTGTGAGCTCAGTGGTGTTTCGATAGCCAAGGTTGCTAGGTCGGGAATACTCTCCTAAGGTGCGGGGTCTAGGAGGTTGGTTTGGTTGTGGTGGGTGGTTTGGTTGAATTCGGTGGTTGGGATCAAGGATGTTACCACCTTCCATGATGGCGGATGGTAAAGATTATGAACAAAAACACGAAGAAAAAGATAGACTAAAGAAAATCCTAGAAAAATAAAATAAAAATCTCACTAGAAAGTAGTCTAGTGAGTAGACCTAATAAAATAAAAATTCTACCTAAACAATAACTATTCCCCGGCAGCGGCGCCAAAAACTTGATGCGTGGTTTTGTGACCTTATAACAGGTTTTACCTCTCGAGGGATCTCAAGAGGCTTACAACCCCACCAGGCAGTGTACCTGACCGTAGTAGTATAGGATATTGGTATGTACGGGGGAATTGATCGTTCTCTCACAGGGAATAGTGTTCGTTAGGATAGAAAAACTACTCTAATAGGCCTAAAGGTGGAAGGAAGATTCTTTTTGTATTTTTATATTTTTATGAAAGCAAGTAAAATCTCGGTTTATAGGGATTGGGCGGAATTAGTTGCTAGTCAACTAACCCAAAATTACTACTATTGCAAAAGAAAATTAAAATAACTAAAACTATTGTGGTTGTGAAAACAATATGGAGAAAATTGTGTTTACTTAGATTTCATTACTCCCTAACTATCTTTTACCGGTTAATTGATATGTATGTTACTTGTGTGGATGAAGGGTGTATTCCTAATAACTCATGGAGTGGCATACATATCTCTCCAATTCTATGAGCTCTTATCTCCTCCTATTCCATGCACGGCACAACCATAGGGATTGTAAACAGTGGCTCATGCGTTAAATACTACCTTAATAGCCTAGTATGCCTTGGCTACATGTTTTCCAAGACGTTCAAGCACGTTACCATAAAGAAGGTTGGCCAGTTTTCTTGAGCCTAACATTGATGGAACAATCATCCCAACAAATAACAGCACACACCAATTAACCAATAATTAATAGTTAGGTTTCATTAGATCTAAGCAAACACTAGAGAATTTAGCTACACATGTTAATTGATAGACAAGCAAGATAGATAGTTAACCAACACATAGACATGATGATTAAATTAAAGTGAAGACTTATCTTTAATTAAGCATGAGGGTTCCAAGGGTTGGAAACCCTAAAAGTGACAGAAAATTCGTCTTAGGGTTTTGCCCTAAAAGTTCTCCACAAAGTTCCACACTCAATGAGTGAAAATTAGAAAACTATATATAGATTTTACACTCTGACGGCGTCAGGTTATAGGGTCTGACGGCGTCAGCTCGCCGCCATTAGGTTTCTCGGATGGCCTAGATCCACTTCTGACGCCGTCACCCTTTGTTACCTTCTGGGCCGTCACTCTTTAACTTAACTCCTGACGGCCTACATCATCTAATACCTGACGGCGTCAGGTGTTAAATCCCAAAATCTTTCTGGCCCGTCATTTGAAAATTAGATTCCATTCTTTTTTCAATGCTTTCTGACGGCGTCACCTTGTGACTTCTGACGCCGTCAGGTTGTAATTCATCATCTTTTGAGACTTTGTCGTTTTCTTCACTTTTATTCTCCAAAAACGTCAAAATATGCATGTTTTCCAGAATTCCTCTCAAAAGTACCTAAAATGACAAAAGGAACGATTTAGGGAAATATTTGATCACATTTATACGAATTAGGGCTTAAATGACCCCTTAAAAGCGTAACACTTTTCGTCTCATCAGTGACCGAATTACCAGTTTTATATACAACATTTTGAAACTTTTTAAGCTTTTGTTCCAATTCAATGATCTCATCTATGTATGACTTAACTTTTTCTCTTGACTTGCGTTTATGTTTTTTGAAATCAGCTTGACAATTTGACAACTCAGTTTTAGTTTTTAAAATGACTTCATCAATTTGTTGTTTGTGTTCAAACGCTTGTTTTTTTAATTCTGAAGTTAAATTGTTGTTAGATTCCATTATCTTGCGAATTTGATGTTCTAACTCTTGTTCTTTAAGATAAGATTTTTGAAAAGCAACTTCAAAGCTTTTTTCCCGATTTAGAAGTTTTTCAGCATTATTAAGTGGTAATTTACAGCACTCAAGATCCCTAGTTAATAATGCAATTTTCTCTTTCAACCTAGCATTAAGCTCTTGACATTTAATGTTTTGAGATTGACTGGTCTTGAGAAGGGTCTTAAGTTCTGAATCTGGATCAGTCATAGGATCAAGATGTTCAACGTGAGCATTGTTATCGTTGACACGAGTAGTATCTGAATCAAATGTGACAACTGGGTTAATTTGATCATAATCATCAAATATAACTTTTGTGTTCAATTGATTATTCGCTTGTGTAGATAACAATAAATCATTTTGAACCACTTGTTCCTTGTTAGATGCAGATGCTGATGAGGAAGCAATTTCATGTATCAGGCATGAGTTAAGATCAATTACCTGAGACAGACCATCAGTTTCATACACTGGGCCCGTGTCACTCATATGGATTTCATGCATGTTGGCCATGAGCATTACAGCAGCATTGGCTTCAATATCTTCCATGTCATCATCAGAATGTGCATTGGCCATGAAGCTGTTGTCCTTAGCATTGTTGTTGCCACGTGCTTCATCCTTAAGAGCTAGGATTAATGCCTGCTTGTGATATTTGCTTCTTTGAGTTCGCGGTGAAGGACATGTGGTTGCCAAGTGACCTATCCCATTGCAATTGTAGCATTTGATGATTGTGTTCCCTGATTCAGTATTCCCAGTTTCAACAATTTCAACATTTTTCTAAGGGACACTAACATTGTTCCTAAATCCTCCACTGTTATTGAACCTTTGTCCAGAACTTGAGTTACCCATATAACCACCTGATCCAAATCTTCCACTGTTACTATTCTGGACTTCAACTCGACCATCTTGAATGACAGCTTGATTCCTTGTGTTTGACGATGTGCGAAGACGATTATTAGACTTGTTTGAGAATTTGCAGAAAGCTCGAGCAATGACTGCAATTCCTTGATTTAGGCTATTGAAGTCCTCGTCATCATCATCATCATCATTTGCAGTGTTGTTGTTGTACAAGGTAACATTGTTGTCATAAGAGGCAAATTGATTGGCATGTGGTTGCATTGAGGAATCATAAGATGTATATTGAGGGTCTTGGGTCTAATAAGGGTAGTTCAGATAAGCTTGTTTTGGAGGATAAGCATGGTATGGCAGTGGTGGAGGAGGAACATGTGATTGAGCAACAAGCGCCAAAGAGTTTGGAATTGGAGGCGGTGAGTAGTTTCCTCTTAGAATGCGATATTTGTCTACTTCATGTTGATGGTGTTTCAGATAGTCATACAAAAAACCATATGGTGTATCGTCAAGATTTTTTGCTTGGCGAACAAACGTCACATACTTCTGCCAATCAGGACCGAGACATCCTAGAAACTTCGTGTTGATAGCAATCTTTGGTAAGATGATATTGTGTCTGTCGAGGTCATTAATGATGTTCGTGAAGNTCATAGGTTCTAGTTGTTCAATGTGATCATTGTTATTGTTAACAGTTGAATTAATAGAATCATCAAATGTGACAACTGGGTTAATTTGATCGTAATCGTCAAATGTAACCACTGTGTTCATTTGATAATTCTCTTGTGTAGATAACAATGAATCATTTTGAACAACTTGTTCCTTGTCAGATGCAGATGTAGATGGGGAAGCAATTTCATGTATTAAACATGTGTTAAGATCTGTTACCTAAGACAGACCATCAGTGTCATACACTGGGCCTGAGTCGCTCATGTGAAGTTCATGCATGTTGGCCATGAGCATAACAGCAACATTAGCTTCGAGATCTTCCATGTCATCATTAGAATGTGCATTTGCCATGAAGCTGTTGTCCTTAACATTGACGTTTCCACGTGCTTCATCCTTAAGAGCAAGGAGTAATGCCTACTTGTGATACTTACTGCCTTGAGTACGTGGTGAAGGACATGCGGTTGCCAAATGACCTATCCATTTGCAGTTGTAGCACCTGATGACTGTGTTCCCTGATTCAGTATTCCCAGTTTCAACAATTTCAGACTTTTTCTGAGGAACACCAACATTGTTCCTAAATCCTCCACTGTTATTGAACCTTTGTCCAGAACTTGAGTTACCCATATAACCACCTGATCCAAATCTTCCACTGTTACTATTCTGGACTTCAACTCGACCATCTTGAATGACAGCTTGATTCCTAGTGTTTGACGATGTGCGAAGACGATTATTAGACTTGTTTGAGAATTTGCTGAAAGCTCGAGCAATGACTGCAATTCCTTGATTTAGGCTATTGAAGTCCTCGTCATCATCATCATCATCATCATTTGCAGTGTTGTTGTTGTACAAGGTAACATTGTTGTCATAAGAGGCAAATTGATTTGCATGTGGTTGCATTGAGGAATCATAAGATGTATATTGAGGGTCTTGGGTCTAATAAGGGTAGTTCAGATAAGCCTGTTCTGGAGGATAAGCATGGTTTGGCAGTGGTGGAGGAGGAACATGTGATTGAGCAACAAGCGCCAAAGAGTTTGGAATTGGAGGCGGTGAGTAGTTTCCTCTTAGAATGCGATATTTGTCCACTTCATGTTGATGGTGTTTCAGATAGTCATACAAAAAACCATATGGTGTATCGTCAATATTTTTGCTTGGCGAACAAACGTCACATACTTCTGCCAATCAGGACCGAGACATCCTAGAAACTTCGTGTTGATAGCAATCTTTGGTAAGATGATATTGTGTCTGTCGAGGTCATTAATGATGTTCGTGAAGCGATGGTATTATGACTCAAGTGATTCCATTGGCTCAATCATGAAGTGTGTGTATTCCATATAAAGTTTGGATTCCATGTCCTCTTGATTCAATTGAGTGCCTTCCATTAAGAGATGAACGTGTTCCCACATAGCTTTAGCTGTTTTCTGAGCATCAACACTTTGAAAAATCGGATTTGGTATGCCTTGAAGAATGTAGATCATAGCATATTCATCTGCCTCTTTATGAATAAGTTGTTCAGCAATGAGTTGAGCGTCAGTAAGAGGTACTCTTGAATCGGGTCTGGGTGTATCGGCATTCGGATCACCTGCTACAGTGTTAGTCGATGTCTCAAAAGGACCTTCAATGATTACTTTCCTCATGTATTTGCCATGTGGTTTCTTGAGTTCAATAACTGTAGGAACCGACTTGCCCATTGTACATAATTACCGGGTGTGAGCATTGGAGGTGTGTCAAGTGAACCTGCTTCATGCCTTGATTGTTGAGTAGTGATGACTTCACACATTTGGTCAAACCAATGAGTTTGTTTTGACGGTGGAGTGATTTGTTGCATGGGAAAAGGTTGATGTTGAGGTAGTTGGTGATGTTGATGCATCATAATATGTTGTTGAGAAAACATTTGATGGTGTGGATATGGTTGTTGATACGATTGTTGAGGTTGTTGATGTTGATACTGCTGTTGTTGACGAAACTGTTGTGTTTGATGATACGGTTGTTGTTGATGAAGGATGTAGTAGGGTGGTTGAGACTTGATTGAAAACTTGTGTGTGAATGGATCCTGTAGAAGGTATAGATAGTAAGCCAATTCTCGAAAACTTGCACAAGTGTGTTCTCGAAAACTTGGGTGTGTTCTCGATAATTTTGTGTGTTCTCGATAAAAGCAGCGTGTTCTCGATAAAATGATGATTATTGAGAAAAGATGATCAAATTATCGAGAATGCAATGACTAAGGAGATCAGAGAAGTTCTCGAAAGAATTGAAGAAGATTTCGAAAACTACACAATTTATCGAAAATAGGATATGGTTTTGAAAGTTAAGTAGTGTTCTCGAAACTTTTCAAGTTTTAGAAAAATGAACCCAAAATTTTCGAAATTGTACAAGATCGAAAATATCCAATAAGGAAGTGTTTTCTTTCTTATACAAGAGAGAGAAGCACTGAGTAAGCAACGATAACACTTGTGGAGCAACGAGGTGTGTTTTCGAAAGTTTAGGGTCTTGTGTTCTCGAAAGATTTTGTTTTTGAATAAAGCACACCAAAATGAGTTTTTAATCCAAGATTCTTGTACAACTAACCTTAAAATGATGAAATCTTAAAGAAAGTTGCAAACCTTACAAACTTTTCCAAAATTTGAGTATTTTCGAAAACAAGTACAATTTGGGTTGAATCTTGTATTTTCGAATGAAAGGATGAAATGAAATTGTAATGATTTGTAACACAAGTTTAGAAGTAAAAATGTGTTAGAAATCAAAAACCAAGCAAAAGATTGGAACTTTGTTCAAAAATAACGAGATTAAATACAATGTTTTGGTGCGTACGAACTCAAAAACAAAACTATACCTCCTTCTAGCGATTGATACCACTTGTTAGGTCACCATTTTGTAAAAACAAGTGTAGATTTGATAAGAAATGAGATGAGAAATAGAGATGGTTGATCTACTAATGTGAGTGAATTTGACAAGAGTTTAACCAAGATATTCAATAAACCAACAAGAGATATGTTTACTTGATGTCTCTATTTATAGGTAAAGACTAGGGCAACACTTTTTTCCTTCCTATCTTGTGTTTTACGTGGGTTTCTAAAGCCTTTGGGCTTTATGAGCCTTGCAACATTAGCAAACATAAAACATAAGTGAACTAAATAATATAGTGATGAGACGAAAAGTGTACCCATTTTAGGGGGTCATTTAAGCCCTAATTCGAGTTAATATGATCAAATATTGCCCTAAATCGTTCCTTTTGTCATTTTAGGTACTTTTGAGAAGAATTCTCGAAAACACATCATTTTGGACGTTTTTGGAGCATAAAAGTGAAGAAAACGACAATGTCTCAAAAGCAAGCGGGAAATCCTACCTGATGGCGTCAGATTCACAAGGTGACGCCGTCAGCCAATCAAGACAAAG
This sequence comes from Artemisia annua, assembly GCA_014162995.1. Classification (NCBI taxonomy): domain Eukaryota; kingdom Viridiplantae; phylum Streptophyta; class Magnoliopsida; order Asterales; family Asteraceae; genus Artemisia; species Artemisia annua. Next base: position 96,395 of record LBNU01017546.1, read on the forward strand.
GAGTGGATTCAGACTTAACCAGACGCCCTATGAAAGAATTGAGATGTTTACACCTGACGGCGTCAGGTGTTAATAAACCTAGGCCGTCAGGTGTAATGTTAATGAGAGACGACCCAGCCAGTTTTACAAGTGACGGCATCAGAAGTAGATCTAGGCCATCCGAGAACCCTAATGGCGGCGAGCTGACGGCGTCAGAACTCATAACCTGACGCCGTCAGAATGTAAAATCTATATATACTTTTCTATTTTTCATTCACTAGTCTGAAACTTTTTGTGCAACTTTGGGAATAAACCCTAAGACGAATTTAGCTGTATTTTCAAGGGTTTTTCACCCTTGACTCTTCCATGTTCAATTAAAGATAAGTCTTCACTTAAATTAATCAATATGTCTATGTGTTGGTTAATTATATCTTATGCTTGTCTTTCAATTAACATGCTAGGCTAGATTTATCTTGTGTTTGCTTAGATCTAATGAAACCTAACTATTGATTATTGGTTGTTGGTGTGTTATTAATTGTATTGGATGATTGTTCATTGATGTTAGGCTTAAGAAAACTGGCTAACCTCCTATACGGTAACTTGCTTGAACGTCTTAAGAAACATGAACCAATGCGTACTAGGTTTTTATGGTTGTATTTAATGCATGAGCGAATTCTAGTGGTCCCATGTTAGGAGCTTATGAGCGGGCTCGACATAGGAGTGAAGTAGGAGCTTATAGAGTTGGGGAAGTACGTACGCACCCCACCAATGGTATTAAGGAATACACCCGTCATCCAAACAATTAATACACACTAATTAACCGGTAAAAGATAGTTAGTGAGTAAGGAAATATAAGTAAACACATTTGTCTCCATATAAGTTTTACAACCATTATTTTCTTGTTATTTTATTTTTAATTGCAATAGTAGTTTTTGGGTTAGTTGACTAGCAACTAATTCCACCCACTCCTTCAAACCTGAGATTTTAATTGCTTTCCTAAAAATATAAAAATACAAAAATAATCTTCCTTCACCCTTAGACCTATTAGAGTAGTTTTTCAATCCTAACAAACACTATTCCCTGTGAGAGAATGATCAATCCCCCGTACTTACCACTACACTATACTACATCGGTCAGGTACACTGCCTGGTTGGATTGCAAGCTTCTCAAGATCCCTTGAGAGGTAAAACTTATTGCATGGTCGCAATCCCGCGTATCAAGTTTTTGGCGCCGCTGCCGGGGAATAGTTATTGTTTAGGTTGAATTTTTATTTTATTTGGTCTACTCACTATATTCCTTTCTAGTGAGATTTTTATTTTATTTTTCTAGGATTCCTTTAGTCTATCTATTTTCTTCGTGTTTTTGTTCGTAACCATTACCATCCGCCATCATGGAAGGTGGTAACATCCTTGATCCCAACAACCCACCTCAACGAAACAACCCACCACAACCAAACCAACCTCCTAGAGCCCGTACCTTAGGAGAGTATTCCTGTCCTAGCCACCAAGGCTATCAAAACACCATTGAGCTCACTCAAGGAGCCAATGTCACTCCCTTGCGATCCGACACCATCCGGTTGGTGCAAAGCGGATGCGCATTCCATGGACTTCGTTCCGAAGATCCAAATTGTTGGATCAATATACTCTGACCAAACTAACTTACGTAGCTTGTTAAGGGCTTAGCAGTCTTGGATAAATCCTAAACTACTAACAATGAAACACTGAATGACTCTGTTTAAGTATGCGGAATTTACTTAACAAAGCTAAGATGAATAACAAACTTCAACGATTCTATTAACTCTTTAAATATGCTTTGATATACAAACTTACAAACAACCCTAACAACTCTAATATCGAACTTGTAGTTTTCTCTGAAACATCTATCTCTAATGTCGATCTAGCGATCCTTTTATAGGCACAAGGAAAACCCTAGTCGGTGTACAATTCTTGAACGACAAGTAAACTAACTCTAACTTTAGAATATTCTAGAATTTACATAATATTCCTTAAACTAATCTTTGCATGTCGTCAGTCTTTAACCCTTGCAGTACTTTGACTTTATTCAACGAGCAGTACTTTGATCTTGAGCAGTACTTTGACTTATATACTTCAGCGGTACTTTGATGTCCAGCAGTACTTTGACATTTATACCCCAACAATCCTCCCCTAACTTGAAAACTACTTGTTTGACTTCAAGTTTCTGTTGTAATCTTTATCTTCAAGGAAAGGTTGTATCTTTGAAAGTCATACTTCTTGTTATTTTGTTACCATCAGTATGTAGTATCTGCAATCTTCTTTACAGCAACTTATTTACTTCTCAGCTACTCAGCAACATAAAGTACATCAAATCTTGTTAAGTTTCATACTCTTCTCATCACTTCCAGGTGTGTTAACTCCTGTGAGAGGTGAATCATTGAAAATTAATCGATTTTGATGTCTCTTTACCAAAGCCATTAACTCTGGAGTAGCCAATGTTTAGGTTAAGTAAACCATGGTACATTGATAACCATATGATTTTTAGCAAATCATCAGCTATCAACGGATTTGAGTAGTCTTTACCAAAAGTCGTTTGCTTATGGACTAGTTACTTCTTTTATCACAACCATGGTGAACTAATTACCAGACAAATTCCTAGCGATCCTTTTATAGGAACAAGGAAAACCCTAGTCGGTGTACAATTCTTGAACGACAAGTAAACTAACTCTAACTTTAGAATATTCTAGAATTTACATAATATTCCTTAAACTAATCTTTGCATGTCGTCAGTCTTTAACCCTTGCAGTACTTTGACTTTATTCAACGAGCAGTACTTTGATCTTGAGCAGTACTTTGACTTATATACTTCAGCAGTACTTTGATGTCCAGCAGTACTTTGACATTTATACCCCAACAATCCTCCCCTAACTTGAAAACTACTTTTTTGACTTCAAGTTTCTGTTGTAATCTTTATCTTCAAGGAAAGGTTGTATCTTTGAAAGTCATACTTGTTGTTATTTTGTTACCGTCAGTATGTAGTATCTGCAATCTTCTTTACAGCAACTTATTTACTTCTCAGCTACTCAGCAACATAAAGTACATCAAATCTTGTTAAGTTTCATAGTATTCTCATCACTTCCAAAGCCAATGTGTAGGTTAAGTAAACCATGGTGCATTGATAACCATATGATTTTTAGCAAATCATCAGCTATCAACGGATTTGAGTAGTCTTTACCAAAAGTCGTTTGCTTATGGACTTGTTACTTCTTTTATCACAACCATGGTGAACTAATTACCATACAAATGGTTTTCCACACCCTTTACCAAAAGCCATTTTCTTGTGGGCTAGTCAACTCTTCACTTATCTCAGATATGGTGAGTTGAAACCATACAATTTTTTAGTAAATTGTCAACTAAAAACGGATTTGGTTATCACATCAAAGCCGTACCCTCATGATGAGTCAAACTCTTTCTTGTCTGTTAAACATGGTGAGTTGAATACCATTTGTTATGTAGCACGAGTACTAACACCATGTTTATCTTCAAAAACAATTTGTTGTTGTAATCCTTCGTGCATCAAAAAGTATTTTGCACATGACAAAAATGGTTATTTCAAAAAGATTTTACTAGTTTTATGCTGCAAGCAGTACTTTTTGAAAGTACTGTTTGATCAGCAGTACTTTGAATAAAGTACTTGTTTTATTCAAAAGATTTAATCAATTAAGATCATACCAGTATTTACTAATCATCCTTCAATATTGTCCAATTTATGAACAAATTTATCACCATTAGAGCAGTTTCATCCTCTTGCTCTACTTCCATACCATGATCCAGCATCCTCATCATCAAATCTCTTGTAAGAGGATATCTTCTTTCTGCTAGCATATGGATCATAGTACCATCTTCCAACTCTAAGACATGCACACTAGCTGTTTCATAAAATCTCCAACTTTGAATCTCCCAGACTTCTTGATTCTTCCAAATGTCAGCTGTGCTTGTCTCTTCTATTTCCCACATTGTTGTCAGATCTCCCAGCAACACTACACCAATTCCTTTAAGTGGAATGTGTTCAAAATAAGCTTGAATCTGTTGATGTAGATGAAACAAATCTTCTCTGTCTATAAGATGCAATACATCTACCAAAAAATTGAATGCTCTGAAGCTGTCATCTTCTCTATGGAAAACAAAATATTCTCCATCTTCTGCTGATTCAATAACCTCCAAATCAGATATCTTGGCCTTTGTCTTAGAATCTTTTTCTAACTTAGGAAGCTCAAAATCAACGACTCTTAGATAATTCCTCAGTTCATCAATAGTGTTAGCTCTTAACTCTATTGTAGGTTTAGACTTCTTTGATGACTGTGGTTTAGTTGTTGTCCTTTTTCTTTTATTACCAGCTTCCATCATATGTCTTCCTTCTTCAGTATTAAAACCAATAATGCCAGCTACTTGTCTTTGATATTCTTCTCTGACAGCATTATATAGTTCTTTCATCTCTGGTGTAACACCCCCAAAAATAGAGAATTCGCGGAAGCATACATGTTTTGGTGCTACTAAATTGGTATCACAACACAAAGTACAAAGCACGGTTTTAACTCAACCGTTTAAAAGAAATGTCTATATTCAAAAGTATTTTTGTTTACAGCGTTCTAAAAACATTGTGGAAGTATAAGCCCATAAAAGAAATAAAGCGGTCCCAAATATATCAGAGTCATCTATGACCATGCCATGCCCTGCCAAAGCCTCCAATAGCAAGCTATCGCTTTAAACCTGAAAATACATGCTAAAGTGTCAACACGAGGTTGGTAAGTTCATAAGTTTATGTAAATAGCAATTCAGTGTAAAAGAATTGTGGACCACAAGGTTTTCGAGTGTGAAAATCGTTCACATATAAAATAAAGTTCAGTTCTAGTGACCTCCGCTTCACTCACAGTGACAAGAGAAAATCAATCAAATTCAGCTTACGCATGTAGGTGTCTAACCGATCACCCAATTAGTATGCGTCCGTTTGCCTAACCAGACAAACCGCACTGGGAGTAGGTGTCTAACCGATCACCCAAGTAGTATGCGTCCGTTTGCCTAACCGGACAAACCGCACAGAGAGTAGGTGTCTAACCGATCACCCAAGTAGTATGCGTAAAAGTATATTGCACACGAGCAATTGTTCATTAAGGGGTTCGTATAAAAACAGTATTTATAAGAAAATGGAGTTATAGACTCACATATACATTTCAAGCACTTGTGTCCATAGTATAATAATCCAGTTTATAACAATAAGTCAAGTCATGCGATTGAATTACCGAACAAGTAATTTAGCAAAGCACATAAAGTTTTTAAGTAAACAATTCATTGTTTATGTAATGCAAATACTGGATTTAGTAAAACGAGCATGTATCCTCCCCCAAAACAGTTATAAAACGAGTAAAACAGGGGGTATGAACTCACCTCAACACGAAGCAATGCAAAGTATCACAACTGACACAACTGGCATCTAGAGCATATCACAACGGTATCAAGAGATATAGAACGGTACAGAATCGGCACAACCTAATATATATATATATAGTCATCTCAGAATATGTCGCGTAAGTTAACTTGTTTTTCAAAAGACAAGTGTCTTAGTTTTCGTGGATATTCGTATCAATTATTGCAAAAAGTTTAGTATTAACATTTCGTAAGAAAATTTCATTTTCAACATTTCGTGTGGTGTTAATAAAGCTTAGACTCAACAATGTAACTCACGCCGAAATATAATATATATCCCAATATATTATAAAGAAGTAATAAAGAATGGTCAATAAATATTGACGATGACTCAAGTACACACACGTCAAAGAGAAATAGATAATGACATAGTCGACAAAAGTACCGACAAGGACTTGAGCCGAGAAATAAATGACAAGTAGAGTCAAGAAAAATAACGACGAGGAAATATGCCGAGAAAAATAAACCAAATGATAAGCTTTGGTATTTACCCCATATTTCCCAAACAGTTTGTAAATATTCACTAAAGTTTTGGAAAGCTAATTTAAGTGTTATAATAATACTCAAATTAGTACACCACATGGTAAAAGTTTTCATGTTAGCAAAACCTTGAGTTTTGATTATTATCGGTTTTATAAGAATGAAAGGTTTTTGAAATAAAAAGTATAAGTTTAGAAAGTTTTATAAATTTCGACATGACACGTCCATTTATATAACTTTCCCAAGTCAATTGACTTAAATAAAATTCAATTCCTCAAAAATAATGTCATCGAAAAGTTTATAACAAGAACAGTTGATAATAATAATTAAAACCCATTCTTTAGAATATTTATTTGTCATCGAGTTTTACCAATTGTTATTAGATTAATAAGTGTTAATTGAATATTTAGGTCCGCTACGAGTCTAATATATTAAAGTCATTCCGAGTTTAATATATTACATTCGTCTTTAGTCCTAAATGTCCAATTGTCCGATAANCGACAAGGACTTGAGCCGAGAAATAAATGACAAGTAGAGTCAAGAAAAATAACGACAAGGAAATATGCCAAGAAAAATAAACCAAATGATAAGCTTTGGTATTTACCCCATATTTCCCAAACAGTTTGTAAATATTCACTAAAGTTTTGGAAAGCTAATTTAAGTGTTATAATAATACTCAAATTAGTACACCACATGGTAAAAGTTTTCATGTTAGCAAAACCTTGAGTTTTGATTATTATCGGTTTTATAAGAATGAAAGGTTTTTGAAATAAAAAGTATAAGTTTAGAAAGTTTTATAAATTTCGACATGACACGTCCATTTATATAACTTTCCCAAGTCAATTGACTTAAATAAAATTCAATTCCTCAAAAATAATGTCATCGACAAGTTTATAACAAGAACAGTTGATAATAATAATTAAAACCCATTCTTTAGAATATTTATTTGTCATCGAGTTTTACCAATTGTTATTAGATTAATAAGTGTTAATTGAATATTTAGGTCCGCTACGAGTCTAATATATTAAAGTCATTCCGAGTTTAATATATTACATTCGTCTTTAGTCCTAAATGTCCAATTGTCCGATAATACCAATCCGATAAATTCAATATGTATATATTTAGTCCGTTAAGTATACGTTTAGTCCGTTATTTGTTATTAATCGATTCCAATATATCAATCCCGTATTATCCAAAACTTACAGAAGAATGCAAGTCAAAAATCAAACAGATACTTTAGTTGCTTGTCTCAATATATGTAAAGTATAATTACAAGTTATATACAATTTTACCAAAATAAGTAATACTCATTAAATTAAACTAAACACAAATTTTAATATTCAGGTGAGCTTTTAGCCTTTAGACAAACCATACGTACCCTTATATTTGTGGATGGGATTCGACCCACTGACTAAACAAAACGCACCCCTATTGGCGGAAATAGTTTATAAAAGAGCAACTAAATTGTCTTTGTGGTTTTCTTACTTCTACCGAATAGACAAACAAACCCAACCAACTCAAAAAGCACATATGAGGTTATTATCTTTACTTTAAACACAACACATTCCTAGTGTTTTTGATGTGACCGAGACAACAAGCAAAATGGAAACACTTACACGTAGTTTGTTTTGACACCAAAATTACAAACACTATTTCCCTTTTGTTTTGCTAACTCATATGAGCAGGATACCCATGTACACACCCTTTGGTTATAAGTCAAAACTGAACATGTGAGACACCCCCTGGTGCCTCGTTAAGCCAAATGAATAAGGAGACACCACCCTTGTGATGTTCCTGCTGTGAACCGAACCAAATAACACCTTTTTGTGGTGTTCTTGTTTAACCAAAATAAGCAACGCAACACATGCCAACTGATGAGACGAAAAATGTTACGTTTTTAGGGGTCGGTTTGAGTCCTAATTCGTATGTTTTTGGTTTGGATTTCACCCAAAGTCGTTTCTTTTCTCATTTTAGGTACTTTTGAAGGGAAAATCACAAAAGAAGCATTTTCGGGCGTTTTCGGAGTGAAAAAGTGCGGAAAACAACAAAAACTCAAAAGACCTTAAAGATCACAGAAGGTGACGCCGTCACACTCTACAAGGTGACGCCGTCAGGAACAAGTGAAGTCCAGAATTGAAAAAATACTCATGACTGTCTAGAGAGTTCGTAGTGCAATTTGGTGACGCCGTCAANAATTACAAACACTATTTCCCTTTTGTTTTGCTAACTCATATGAGCAGGATACCCATGTACACACCCTTTGGTTATAAGTCAAAACTGAACATGTGAGACACCCCCTGGTGCCTCGTTAAGCCAAATGAATAAGGAGACACCACCCTTGTGATGTTCCTGCTGTGAACCGAACCAAATAACACCTTTTTGTGGTGTTCTTGTTTAACCAAAATAAGCAACGCAACACATGCCAACACCCTTCGTGGGTGTGGCTGAACTGAGAACAAGAAACACCCCCATGGGTCGTTGTTGATGTGAACCGAGCCAAACAAAACACCCTTACGGGTTCACTATTAAACCGAGCAAACAAACACCCATTTTTAATCTTTGTTTCACCACACGAAAGTATTATGAAAAATGTTTTTAATCGAGTTTTAATCCACGAAAATATGTGCATCAAAATCAAATCGGTTTCTAAACAAAATCTAATAAAAACGAGTTATGATTTCGTCATACCCAAAAAGAATAGAAGATGGTGCGACGGTGGTGAAGACGAGGGCTGTGGTGGTGGCGGCTATGGTGGAACACGGACCAACGCGAGCAAAAACCACCTTAAGCAACTCCAAACACCCCGATCTAGCCCGATCTATGTTGTCTTGAAGTGGTGGCGTAAGAATGAGGTGGCCGGAAGTTGGCCGGGATCTCGCCGGAGATAATAGCGGCGCCGAAAATTTAGAGAGAGAGAGAGAAGTGAAATGGAGGCTAGTGAAAATGAGATAAAACCCTAATGTGAAGTCTTATATAACCAACCCTATTAGGTTTATAAAATGTCTATGGGTCGAATCTGTCAATAATCAAAGTTTAGGGGCAGCGGGTAAAGTTAATCACAGGGACCAGATCTGTAATTTTTGTAATCTTTTATATAATTAGAGTGTGGGTCCAACTCGAGTTAGTAAACGATTGATTCGACTCACAAAATTTACGTTGTTGTGTCTGAAATAATTTTTCCAATTAAAATAAGTATTCATATGACTATTTACTCGTAATTAATATAATAATATATTAATTAGTTTAATGCGTTTATAGTTGTGCCGGAACGCAAAATGCGTAGTCTTAATGTTTTGCGAGAAAATCTCTCGTATTCGATTCAAATAAGTTCGGAAAGGTCCGAAAGTGAAACTTAAGAAATAATAAATATAATTTATTATTTAAAATCAGTCTGGAAAATTCTGGTTTGTTACAGTCTCACCTCCTTAAACGGAATCGCGTCCTCGCGATTCAATTCAAGTTACCCATTACGGTCAAGAAGAGAGGATTATCTACGCACGGGTTTCAGTTTATGTTATCCAATAAAATGATGTATCGGAAGAGATCTTGGTACCCACAACCGATTTGAGTCTTACCGGATGGTAAGGGCTCCTCTTGTCGGTGGAAGCGTAATACATATTTCTTTGCTGAAAAGTTTGTAGATAGGTAAACTGATGCGACTTTAAAAGACTCGTAACTTCAGGAAAAAAAATTGTCTTTAAACATGATGTGTATAAGATAACTCCTCAAAAGTTAAAGTTTAATCACTCTTTGTTATGCAAAAATTTGATGAAAACATATTAATAAAAGTTGATAAATTTGAACAACCTATTGACTTCGTTATCCTTGATATTCCCGAAAATTCTAGGACGCCTATAATTTTAGGATGGCCCCTTTCTAGCTACTGCTAGGGCCATGATTGATTAAAAAGATAACTCTTACAATAGGCAAATATGAGGTTGAATTTAATATGGAACAATCTATGAGTAAAAGTAGTTCTGAAGATGATGGATGTTTATAACGTGAATGTTTCTGATGACACGATTAATCAATTTACTCAAGAATTCTTAAAAATGATCTACTTGGTTCTTTTCTGCTAAAAATATTTAGAAGACACTATCGCTATAGAAGATCAAGTTGACAAAATTACTTTTATTAACGACTTTGCTGTTGATTCTGCTGTTTGTAATTCGATGCGGCGCATCTATCTGAAACCAGCAGCGATGTAATAAAAGAACATGTTTATTCCGCTAGTGCTAATGAAACTGATGAAGTTTTACTAGAACTTTTACCGCATCAATGTGAGTAAATAATTCACAAGGCGATTGAAGTATATTTTATAAAACGGTTTGTAAAACAGTTCATAGAATAATAAGAAATCAGTTTATCATTTGCATGATATTAGCAAAACTGTAGTTCGATACATAATATCGTAACAGGACAGCAAACCGGTTTATAAAATTGTTAGCGAAATAATTTGCAAGATAATTTATAGAACAACGGGGACTGTTTGTTGTTTACAGAATAGTTATAAGGTTGAAAATTTGATCTCGTGAAGTAGGAGTAAAACATTTGTAGTGTGACCACAAAACGGTCGGTAGAATAATCAAAACAGTTCATATGTTGCTAGCGACACGGTTTATTATCTTATAAGAGGGTAGCAAAATAATTGGTATTCCCGAGACACGAGTGAAAGATTTTGTGTTTATTCCAAAGAACGCGGTTCAGATTACTCTTTAAGGTATTAAGGTTTCTGTTGGTCATAGAATCTCCGCTGAGTGGAGGGTATAGCAACGTTCAGAGTACGACTCTGAAGGAGGATGTTGATTGCTACTAGCAATCTATTGGTTGACCAAGTAAAGTACATTCTACTTCACGCGGAAGGAACAACATTGATCGAGAGGGATGAACCAAATCGATTGAGCATAAGGTTTAGGTTAGAGGTGACTGTAACAAGACCGCAAACAAAGCAAGGTTTAAATAGATAAGCAATCCAAATTCAAACATAGCCGAAATGCTCCGATAAACTCAAATGAGTTTGAGTTTATTACAACATCAAACAAGTTAAAATAAGCAACTCGAATTCAAACTCTGACCAATCGGGTCTAACACGCCTCGATGCAAAACATGATTAGACGGCGACGAGCAAGTATTCCGTATGAGCAGAAAGGTATAGCGATACCAAGAGTACTACGACTTGTGAAGTATTGTGATGCCAGTGTGTTGTGATTGCTATCATGTTGTGTGCAGATGTGAGTGCTCATATCATGCAATGCTTATGTACACATACATAAATTTTATCATTCTCGTAATCAAAAATTCAACCGGACAAAATTCTATTATAACTGCTCCCAGTATTTTAAAGTTCACCTCTGAGTCGGACATAGGTGATCAGGCCATGTCCGACTGTCCCTGGCTGAATATAGGTGATCAGTCTATATTCACCCGAGGTTCAATGAACTTTAAAATACTCAGCTCAGTTACGCTAGTACTATGTCATTTACTTTTAAAAGCTGTTTAGAAAGACTAAAACAAGTTTCCACGCTCGAGGACAAATGATGAGATTACGTAGAGAAAAATGTGTAATGCTGCGATAAGTACGATACGTATGCATAAGTATGTCGAAGATACTTATAGTATATAGAGAAAATAAATGGATATACTCATCTAATAGTAAATGACACATCTCATCAGATATATTCGTAATAAAATTACAAATGAGGCATCAGCTTGGCAGGCAGGCACGTGTCGGTCATAGGGTTAGGTTTTTGTAAAAGTAGTTATAGTCTAGGTTTTAAATATACCTAGTTCTCTATAACCTTGGCTCTGATGCCAATCTGTAACAACCCCAAAAATAGAGAATTCGCGGAAGCATACATGTTTGGGTGCTACTAAATTGGTATCACAACACAAAGTACAAAGAACGGTTTTAACTCAACCGTTTAAAAGAAATGTCTATATTCAAAAGTATTTTTGTTTACAGGGTTCCAAAAACAGTGTGGAAGTATAAGCCCATAAAAGAAATAAAGTGGTCCCAAATATATCAGAGTCATCTATGACCATGCCATGCCCTGCCAAAGCCTCCAATAGCAAGCTATCGCTTTAAACCTGAAAATACATGCTAAAGTGTCAACACGAGGTTGGTAAGTTCATAAGTTTATGTAAATAGCAATTCAGTGTAAAAGAATTGTGGACCACAAGGTTTTCGAGTATGAAAATCGTTCACATATAAAATAAAGTTTAGTTCTAGTGACCTCCGCTTCACTCACAGTGACAGGAGAAAATCAATCAAATTCAGCTTACGCATGTAGGTGTCTAACCGATCACCCAAGTACTATGCGTCTGTTTGCCTAACCCGACAAACCGCACAGGGAGTAGGTGTCTAACCGATCACCCAAGTAGTATGCGTCCGTTTGCCTAACCGGACAAACCGCACAGAGAGTAGGTGTCTAACCGATCACCCAAGTAGTATGCGTAAAAGTAGTATTGCACACGAGCAATTGTTCATTAAGGGGTTCGCATAAAAACAGTATTTATAAGAAAATGGAGTTATAGACTCACATATACATTTCAAGCACATGTGTCCATAGTATAATAATCCAGTTTATAACAATAAGTCAAATCATGCGGTTGAATTACCGAACAAGTAATTTAGCAAAGCACATAAAGTTTTCAAGTAAACAATTCATTGTTTAAGTAATGCAAATACTGGATTTAGTAAAACGAGCATGTATCCTCCCCCAAAACAGTTATAAAACGAGTAAAACAGGGGGTATGAACTCACCTCAACACGAAGCAATGCAAAGTATCACAACTGACACAACTGGCATCTAGAGCATATCACAACGGTATCAACAGATATAGAACGTACAGAATCGGCACAACCTAATATATATATATAGTCATCTGAGAATACGTCGCGTAAGGTAATTTGTTTTTCAAAAGACAAGTGTCTTAGTTTTCGTGGATATTCGTATCAATTATTGCAAAAAGTTTAGTATTAACATTTCGTAAGAAAAGTTCAGTTTCAACATTTCGTGTGGTGTTAATAAAGCTTAGACTCAACAATGTAACTCACGCCGAAATATAATATATATCCCAATATATTATAAAGAAGTAATAAAGAATGGTCAATAAATATTGACGATGACTCAAGTACACACACGTCAAAGAGAAGTAGATAACGACATAGTCGTCAAAAGTACCGACAAGGACTTGAGCCGAGAAATAAATGACAAGTAGAGTCAAGAAAAATAACGACAAGGAAATATGCCAAGAAAAATAAACCAAATGATAAGCTTTGGTATTTACCCCATATTTCCCAAACAGTTTGTAAATATTCACTAAAGTTTTGGAAAGCTAATTTAAGTGTTATAATAATACTCTAATTAGTACACCACATGGTAAAAGTTTTCATGTTAGCAAAACCTTGAGTTTTGATTATTATCGGTTTTATAAGAATTAAAGGTTTTTGAAATAAAAAGTATAAGTTTAGAAAGTTTTATAAATTTCGACATGACACGTCCATTTATACAACTTTCCCAAGTCAATTGACTTAAATAAAATTCAATTCCTCAAAAATAATGTCATCGACAAGTTTATAACAAGAACAGTTGATAATAATAATTAAAACCCATTCTTTAGAATATTTATTTGTCATCGAGTTTTACCAATTGTTATTAGATTAATAAGTGTTAATTGAATATTTAGGTCCGCTACAAGTCTAATATATTAAAGTCATTCCGAGTTTAATATATTACATTCGTCTTTAGTCCTAAATGTCCAATTGTCCGATAATACCAATCCGATAAATTCAATATGTATATATTTAGTCCGTTAAGTATACGTTTAGTCCGTTATTTGTTATTAATCGATTCCAATATATCAATCCCGTATTATCCAAAACTTACGGAAGAGTGCAAGTCAAAAATCAAACAGATACTTTAGTTGCTTGTCTTTGTGGTTTTCTTACTTCTACCGAATAGACAAACAAACCCAACCAACTCAAAAAGCACATATGAGGTTATTATCTTTACTGTAAACACAACACATTCCTAGTGTTTTTGATGTGACCGAGACAACAAGCAAAATGGACACACTTACACGTAGTTTGTTTTGACACCAAAATTACAAACACTATTTCCCTTTTGTTTTGCTAACTGATGATGTCGTTTTTCAAGCGGTGAAGTTCGTAAACTCGAGTCGTAGTCCCAACGAGGGTTGAACTGATCTCGTCACTCAAGATCGTGAGATATGTGAGATGAATAGGTTTTTTAAAAGATGATTTTTTGTTTAGATTATACTACAACGACAATTAAAATGCGGTTAAAGTAAAGTAAAGCAACAAAGCGACACAAAATAAGTAAGCAAGTAAAGAAACATGTAATAAAGTGACTTAAAGAAAGCGGTAATTAAAGTGCGATAAGTGATGAAAGCGGTAAATGAATTAAAAGACAATATGTTTGCAAAGCGACGCGAATAAGTTCATTAAGTTTGAGCTAATGGTTTGTGACGAGTTATTTTCCTTTCTCGAGATTAGTTGTCAATTAATCTTTTAAAAAGATAATAACTCTAGACAAGTGATTTAATCGTTCTAGACTTTTGTTCTTTGAATAATCAAATCATAAGTCTAAATAATCTTGACGATTATTAATCACAAACTCATAATACCCGCACTTAACTCGCAAACTCAAATCACTAAGCAAACACGTTTAAAACTACTCACGACTCATATTAAAGAACGTAAAGCGATAAAGATAAAATAAAAGACTTGAAAGCATTAAACGTAAATAAAGTTTAAAACTAGAAATGAAAAGACATAAGACTCAAATAAGAAAACGTAACTAAAAAGTTTTTAAGAAAATTCGACAGCATAACGTTTAGATTTAATAAGAATGAAACCTCACTCGATGAAACGATGAGGGAAATAATAGCCTAACTCGGCAAACAAAAGAAATGAAACTCGCAACTCTAACTCCAAACTCTTACTCGCAAGAAATAATATAAAGAACCATACTCGCTAGATCTAAAAAAATCATACTCGCTAAATTAAACAAAACCATACTCGCAGAACTAAGCATGATACTCGCTAGGAATTTTAACCCCATACTCGCAAAATCTGAAAACCATACTCGAAACAATTCAGCCCTTACTCGCAATGATACTTGCAAAACTCTAATGATACTCACAATTCAAACCTTACTCGCAATCATACTCGCAGAACTTGCCCATACTCGCAACATTATTGACCATACTCGCAAGAAATCACAACCATACTCGCAAGTCTAAGTACATACTCGCTAAACCCTAGTTTGATACTCGCAAAAATGTAATGGACATCTCATACTCGCTAAACCCTCACACACCATACTCGCAAAAATTAAATTTGGATGCAGGAAGTTTATTTTTTTACGAGACTAATGGATCTAGTTAATAAAGTTTAATAAAAACTAATGAAAACTTATGAAAACCCTTTTAGAAAACTAATTTATGAAGCTAAATAAGCTAACAATAAGCTGACAACACCAAAAACAAGCCCTAACCCATATCTTTTTAAACCATTCAATTCAAAGAAACCATGCAAAGGTGACAAGTATTTAAAAGCTTTTGTAAGATTAAGATAACAACAAAATAAGCTCAATAAGATGTGAAGATTTAGAAGAAAGATTAAAAATAAGCTAAAGTCAAGTATTTAAGACATGAAAAATGCATTAATAAAACTTCACAAAACTAAACAAGACTAGAAATAAACTAAATCCTACTCCTATGAGGTCCAACCCTCCTAATGAGGTCTAATCCTCTATTTATAGGCCAAGAGCTTCTAAAGTTTTGACAATGTTGCAACTTAAGCCCTTGAACCTTTACAATTCCTGATATTGCACTAAAACTATGTTACAAACTACTAAACGTTCTTAAACATTAAACGTAACACTAACGTAATCTTGAGGATTCGAGTTGACGTTTCTTCCAAAGGTCTTCAAAAGATTTAAAAGGGACATCTTGCTCAAATGTGGAGGACTTTTCTTGAAATTCTCTTTGAGCTTCAGTAAAGTGTCTCATGAACTTTTCTTCGAGCCTTTAAGGAATACATTTGTCTTGGGCTTTTCTTAAGTAGATAACATCGTTGACTCGGCTTTTTGATACTTTTCCACATCTCGTGCTCGTTTTAGGCTTTTTGGTTGATTTTCATGCCATTTATGCAATATCCTTTCCTGCACAGTCACAAACACAAAAACACGATATCTTTGGCGTTTAACGTTAGTTTTTGGTCTTATAGAGCCTTTAAATGGTGAATAAAAGGTATGTGAATAAGCACATACCAAAATCCCCCAGACTAAGGTATTGCGTGTCCTCACGCAATGTAATCACGTCACGCTTTAGAGATAAATAATTTCACACCTCTCTTTACTAACTTTGAAAAGTAGCAAAACGTTCGAAAGAGATACGAAATCATTTATTCCCTAAAACGCCCCG
>LBNU01017546.1:113122-125564 GCA_014162995.1 Artemisia annua
AAACAACCAAGCAAACACAAGATTGGAAGAGGTCGCCCTCCTCGCGTTACTTATTAGATACTAAAAACATAGATTGATAAGCATGGGGTGCCTCCCACGAAGCGCTTGTTTAGTAACGAGTCGTATAGCTTAGACCCGCCCCGAATTTACATGTCCTTGGGGGAGCAAATGAAACACACAGCTTGAAAAGTGACGATGCCGAGATCAAAAACAACATCCTCACTCGCGGAGGAGTGGGAAAGTGAAGAAATGATGGGATAAGTAAAGAATGGTTGAAACACACGGATGGTAATAGCATAAACATCATAAGTCTCGTCCACCCCTCCATCAATAACTTCATTCAAACCGGATCCAAAATCAACATCGGGTGGTTCCGCGGCTGGACGAGAATCAAAAGGGTTTGAATTGAAATTGGAATTCAAAGTATCATCATCAATAAGCACATTATTCTCGTCATTCTCAATACCCGGCGGTATCGAGTCATCCGTAGCAAGAAATCGATCGACATCCTCTAAAAGAGGGTCACGAGGCGGATTATCGGTAATAGGTAAAGAATTGATTTCAAAATGAAAGCACTCATAATCCGGAAGAGAGAAATCAGCATGAATAGTGGGATTGCCACTACTCTTCTCTTCAAATCGAAAAGTTTCAAGCTCGGGTAGAAAATCACTATCCAAAACGGGGATAGGAGAAGAAGTCGGATGGTTATTCAATGCCTCGATCTTTGCAAGGAGAAGATAAACGTTAGATAATTTCTCACGAAGAGCTTCATCTTGAATTCATTGTCGTCATCTTCATCAACATATTCGATGTCTCCACAAGATAAGGAATCATCAGAATCAAAATCGGAGAGCTTCTCATCATCGTTCTTCTCAAAGCAAATATCATCAACCAGCTTATCATTCGTATCAACAATATTATCAAGACGATCACTTTCAACAATCTCACAATCACCGTTAGAAGTTTCCCCGGACTCACTTTGGATTGGGACAAGGTTCTCAATACTAGACTTATTGAATTCGTCCGATTCCGTTGCCGGAATAGTGTTAAGAGGCTCGTCCCCCATTGTTAGAAAGTCCTTGGGCTCTACGGGAGGAAAAGGATGTACATCACAATCTTCGGCCGTATCAAAAGTATACTTTTCAAAATCGGGTAAATAATCCTTGAGCTCGGGCTCCAAAGGATTTGACGGCTCCACAATATCAGAAACAAGTGTCGAAGAACATCTTGGAGAATCCGGAGGTGGGACAAGTGGTGTGCTCTGAGAGCTAGCAGTTTCCACCACTTCCGTTGTAGTCTCTGGTTCTTGTTCTTGAGGAACGTGAAGTTTAGGTAAGTTGTTCTTTTCAGAAATTGATTTAAGCTCAATACGTTTTCTTGACGATCTCGTAACCTTAAATCCGGAAAGGGATGGATCAATTCTTGACGATTTAGGAGGAACAACTGATTCTTGAACAACTGAAGGTTGGACGTATTTAGCACTTCCATTATCAAGGGACAGTACCGGGTCCTTTGTCACCTCGGTTTCTCGTTCCATTTCCATCACCGGAGAAGAGGCAGAAGTCGATGGTTCATTATAAATAACACGAGCACTCGCAAGCTCTAAAGCGGCTAGAATTTTAGAGAAGTCGCCGTCGAGAGATGCCAAAGAAAAATTTTCAACATGTAAAGGTTCACAAGATTGAGTGGGATTGCCACTCGAAGCGTTGATTTCGTTTTCTTCTTTCAACGTCTCTTCTTCTCTGCTCTCTTCAGAATTTTCCTTTTCTTTGTTTCTTCTAAGCATTAACTCTTGATACTCCTTCATTAGACTGAAAAGTGATTCTCTTTCTTCTTTCAATGTTGGACACGGCTCAGATTGAATATTTTCAACGGATTGCTCAAAATTCTGAGTATTCTGGAATGAGAAGTTATTGACATACGGTTCTTGCTCATATAGGTTTTGAGGAGGAAAGTAAGAATCATTTTGATGGTTATTGGAAAAGTGCGAATTGAAATTTTGAGAATATGAATTTTCATCTGTGATAGCACAAAACAAACAATTTCCATTAAAAAGACCTCTACCACACCTCATGCAAGTACACCATTGACAATATGCCGATGCCGAAGTCGGATCCAAAGGATTTCCACATCCATTACAGAAAGATTGATCAAACGAAGATAAGTAAGGCTGAGGTGGGTAGTGAGAAAAGTTGTTGAATGTATTAGGGTTTTGATCATAAATGTAAGGATTACAATTCGAACAACATCCGTCCTGAAGATCATTACCACACCTTTCGCACATGCACCATCGACAAGGTAAACCATAGAATGGTGCACCACAACGAACACATAATGAATCCATGAGAATTAAACAAAAGAGGGATAAGAGGATTATTTTTGGATTTTATGTTTGAAAAATGTAGAAGAGTAAAAAGTGAAAACCAATTTTGAAAGGTAAAATCTTTTTGGATTTTTGATTTTAGAAAAGTTGAAATCAAAAGAAAAAACAAATTTGAAGAGAAAATCTTTTTGTGTTTTTATGTTTTTGAAAGCGTTAACTTCTAAAAGAAGGGTCTTCAAGACGCATTACTCAAACGATCGAACGATTATATCTTATCAACCGCTCCCCGGCAGCGGCGCCATTTTGATGATGTCGTTTTTCAAGCGGTGAAGCTCGTAAACTCGAGTCGTAGTCCCAACGAGGGTTGAACTGATCTCGTCACTCAAGATCGTGAGATATGTGAGATGAATAGGTTTTTTAAAAGATGATTTTTGGTTTAGATTATACTACAACGACAATTAAAATGCGGTTAAAGTAAAGTAAAGCAATAAAGCGACACAAAATATGTAAGCAAGTAAAGAAACATGTAATAAAGTGACTTAAAGAAAGCGGTAATTAAAGTGCGATAAGTGATGAAAGCGGTAAATGAATTTAAAGACAAAATGTTTGCAAAGCGACGCGAATAAGTTCATTAAGTTTGAGCTAATGGTTTGTGACGAGTTATTTTCCTTTCTCGAGATTAGTTGTCAATTAATCTTTTAAAAAGATAATAACTCTAGACAAGTGATTTAATCGTTCTAGACTTTTGTTCTTTGAATAATCAAATCATAAGTCTAAATAATCTTGACGATTATTAATCACAAACATTTAACGTTCGCACTTACCTCACAAACTCGAATTACTAAGCAAACACGATTTAAAACTACTCACGACTCATATTAAAGAACGTAAAGCGATAAAGATAAAATAAAAGACTTGAAAGCATTAAACGTAAATAAAGTTGACAACTAAAAATGAAAAGACATAAGACTTCAATAAGAAACGTAACTAAAAGTTTTTAAGAAATCGACAGCTAAACGTTAGTTTAATAAGAATGAAACCTCACTCGATGAAACGATGAGGGAAATAATAGCCTAACTCGGCAAACAAAAGAAATGAAACTCGCAACTCTAACTCCAAACTCTTACTCGCAAGAAATAATATAAAGAACCATACTCGCTAGATCTAAAAAAATCATACTCGCTAAATTAAACAAAACCATACTCGCAGAACTAAGCATGATACTCGCTAGGAATTTTAACCCCATACTCGCAAAATCTGAAAACCATACTCGCAACAATTCAGCCCTTACTCGCAATGATACTTGCAAAACTCTAATGATACTCACAATTCAAACCTTACTCACAATCATACTCGCAGAACTTGCCCATACTCGCAACATTATTGACCATACTCGCAAGAAATCACAACCATACTCGCAAGTCTAAGTACATACTCGCTAAACCCTAGTTTGATACTCTCAAAAATGTAATGGACATCTCATACTCGCTAAATCCTCACACACCATACTCGCAAAAATTAAATTTGGATGCAGGAAGTTTATTTTTTACGAGACTAATGGATCTAGTTAATAAAGTTTAATAAAAACTAATGAAAACTTATGAAAACCCTTTTAGAAAACTAATTTATGAAGCTAAATAAGCTAACAATAAGCTGACGACACCAAAAACAAGCCCTAACCCATATTTTTTTAAACCATTCAATTCAAAGAAACCATGCAAAGGTGACAAGTATTTAAAAGCTTTTGTAAGATTAAGATAACAACAAAATAAGCTCAATAAGATGTGAAGATTTAGAAGAAAGATTAAAAATAAGCTAAAGACAAGTATTTAAGACATGAAAAATGCATTAATAAAACTTACACAAAACTAAACAAGACTAGAAATAAACTAAATCCTACTCCTATGAG
The DNA here is from genome assembly GCA_014162995.1 of Artemisia annua. Classification (NCBI taxonomy): domain Eukaryota; kingdom Viridiplantae; phylum Streptophyta; class Magnoliopsida; order Asterales; family Asteraceae; genus Artemisia; species Artemisia annua. The sequence goes on from LBNU01017546.1 coordinate 117,355, forward strand.
GTCCAACCCTCTAAATCTAACCAACCCTCCTAATGAGGTCTAATCCTCTATTTACAGGCCAAGAGCTTCTAAAGTTTTGACAATGTTGCAACTTAAGCCCTTGAACCTTTACAATTCATGATATTGCACTAAAACTATGTTACAAACTACTAAACGTTCTTAAACATTAAACGTAACACTAATGTAATCTTGAGGATTCGAGTTGACGTTTCTTCCAAAGGTCTTCAAAATATTTAAAAGCGACATCTTGCTCAAATGTGGAGGACATTTCTTGAAATTCTCTTTGAGCTTCAGTAAAGTGTCTCATGAACTTTTCTTCGAGCCTTTAAGGAATACATTTGTCTTGGGCTTTTCTTAAGTAGATAACATCGTTGACTCGGCTTTTTGATACTTTTCCACATCTCGTGCTCGTTTTAGGCTTTTTGGTTGATTTTCATGCCATTTATGCAATATCCTTTCATGCACAGTCACAAACACAAAAACACGATATCTTTGGCGTTTAACGTTAGTTTTTGGTCTTATAAAGCCTTTAAATGGTGAATAAAAGGTATGTGAATAAGCACATACCACTAACTCATATGAGCAGGATACCCATGTACACACCCTTTGGTTATAAGTCAAAACTGAACATGTGAGACACCCCCTGGTGCCTCGTTAAGCCAAATGAATAAGGAGACACCACCCTTGTGATGTTCCTGCTATGAACCGAACCAAATAACACCTTTTTGTGGTGTTCTTGTTTAACCAAAATAAGCAACGCAACACATGCCAACACCCTTCGTGGGTGTGGCTAAACCGAGAACAAGAAACACCCCCATGGGTCGTTGGTGATGTGAACCGAGCCAAACAAAACACCCTTACGGGTTCACTATTAAACCGAGCAAACAAACACCCATTTTTAATCTTTGTTTCACCACACGAAAGTATTATGAAAAACGTTTTTAATCTAGTTTTAATCCACGAAAATATGTGCATCAAAATCAAATCGGTTTCTAAACAAAATCTAATAAAAACGAGTTATGATTTCGTCATACCCAAAAAGAATAGAAGATGGTGCGACGGTGGTGAAGACGAGGGCTGTGGTGGTGGCGGCTATGGTGGAACACGGACCAACGCGAGCAAAAACCACCTTAAGCAACTCCAAACACCCCGATCTAGCCCGATCTATGTTATCTTGAAGTGGTGGCGTAAGAATGAGGTGGCCGGAAGTTGGCCGAGATCTCGCCGTAGATAATAGCGGCGCCGAAAATTTAGAGAGAGAGAGAGAAGTGAAATGGAGGCTAGTGAAAATGAGATAAAACCCTAATGTGAAGTCTTATATAACCAAACCCTATTAGGTTTATAAAATTTCTATGGGTCGAATCTGTCAATAATCAAAGTTTAGGGGCGGCGGGTAAAGTTAATCACAGGGACCAGATCTATAATTTTTGTAATCTTTTATATAATTAGATTGTGGGTCCCACTCGAGTTAGTAAACGATTGATTCGACTCACAAAATTTACGTTGTTGTGTCTGAAATAATTTTTCCAATTAAAATAAGTATTCATATGACTATTTACTCGTAATTAATATAATAATATATTAATTAGTTTAAAGCTTTTATAGTTGTGCCGGAACGCAAAATGCGTAGCCTTAACGTTTTGCGAGAAAATCTCTCGTATTCGATTCAAATAAGTTCGGAAAGGTCCGAAAGTGAAACTTAAGAAATAATAAATATAATTTATTATTTAAAATCAGTCTGGAAAATTCCGGTTTGTTACATCTGGATACTTTAACTTCTGTAGACATTTGTATCCTCTTCCTTTAAAATAGCTCATGAAGTAATTTCGTTCTTGAGCCTTTGTCATTTGTCTCCTTGGTTGAACAACAACTTCTTCTATTTCTTTTTCAAATTCAGCATCAAGTTCTGCTTGTAACTTTTTAACAGGTGCTTCACTTTGAGCTTCTTGAAAAGCCTTTGTCTGTTCCATAGTGAATGCTTTCTTCTTCTTCTTTTTCTCTGGTTCTACCAAGACTCCTTTTCCTTTGTCTTTAGGACAATTCCTCCAGGTCTGGATATATTTAACATAATCTGAGCTATTGTCTCTTCATCACTGTTAGTAGGCTTTATTACCTCTTCTTCTTCCTGAACTGGATTGGATGGACCCACATTTTCTTCAAAGTCTAAGGTCCTTGGTGTAATGAGAAACTGCCTCACGGTACCTTGAGCAATATCTTGATTAGCAATATCTCTAGCAAGACTAACACCAGTACCTTCCAAGTCCAATTCTTCTATATCACCACTTCTGACTTGAATGTCAGCTTCTTGAAGATTTATTTGCTCAGTCTCATCACTCTTTCTTTCAACAGTATCTTGATGAGGAATGTGTTCTTCACGTGGTGTTTATGGAATATTGAGACCAGAATTAACATCTTCCACATTAAAATCAGCATCTTGATCAGCAGCATCTTTATCCAAAAAGTATGTTGATCAAGAACAGTGATGCGAGAATTCTAGCAAGTAAGCAAGCTTTGAACCTCGGGTCGTAGTCCCAACGAGGGTTGAATTGATCTTGTCACTCGAGTCGTGAGTTATGTGATGTGAATAGGTTTGAAAGATATGATTTGGTTTTAGTTTATACTACGAAAACTTGTTTGAAACTTAAATGAAATGAAGAACGAGATTAAACGAAATAAGTTGAACAAGAAAAGAAAACATAAGCCTAGATTAAACGAAAGAGAAATGAAATTAAACTTTAAAATGTAAAAGAAAATAAAAGGGAAAAATGTTTTTGGGATTTTATATTTTAATAATCGAAAAGAAAAATTAAACTAGTTAAGAATAAGAATCAAAAGACTTGAAGAAAATTGTGTAATAAACTTTTAACCCGACACGAATAANCAAACTCTATTTACTTTTTCCGCTGCTATTTTGACTTAAGAGTCCTGGTACTCTAAATGGTTTGTAATTCGAATGACATGTTTTGCAACATTTATAAACGTCCCGTGTTGTGGTCGTTAGCTATAAATGTGCTTGATTTCTATTTGCGTAATACCCCCAGCATGATAGCTGCCGTATTTGAGTTGGGGGTGTTACACTACTATCCACAGAATTAGTACACCAATTCCATCCCCCAAAAACATTACCACAAACTTTATCCACAAATTTCTTCCTTAACTGCGTTTCAATAATCCCACAGAAACTAATATTATTATTTCTAATAAAATTTTTAACTTCAGTGTGTCTCAGGGTATTACACAACCCCTTGACATTCCAAGCAGCAAGCTTAAGTATCATTAACCATATAGGGTTGATGCAGTCATACCCTGCATCTGGCTAATATTCCCATCAATCTCATTAGAAACCATATCCTTAGCAATGAATTGAGCACTGCCACTAGTATCCTCAGCCACTTCATCAGTCTTCTTCTCTTTCATTTCATTCTTAATTTGTTCTTTCATTTTCTCAAAAGTCTCTTCACCAATAGTTGACTTATAGAATTCTAACATCTCCTCAGTCCAATTTTCCAACTCATTCATAGTGAAAACTTGGCCTGTTTTGAAAAAGAACTCCACTTCAGCCAACTGCTTCTTCATACACAACTCTTTAATTCTATCCAACTCATCCCTATAAACTTCATCATAAACTTTCCCAAAAGCCTGATTTTAATTTAAACCATGTTCCACCATAATAGCTTTATACATACTATCTGCTTTAGCCTTGGAATTCATAACAATATTATTATTACTATAGCTAATCTGCTTCTCATAGTTTAGAATCTTCAATTTCAAGCTATCCACATTAGTTTTCTTAACCATTTCCTGCAATTTTACTTTAAAATATTCTCTTATCTCACCAGTCCAACTATTTCTTTCCTCTATACTAACATATAACCCCTTATCACATGCCTCATCAATCCTAGCCTTCATAATTTCCAAATCATTGCTCATATCAATATCATGTTCCCCAGCTAATGCAGCAAACTTATTCTCAGACACAGTAACATTCCCATTCTTATTAATATCATTACTATCAACATCCATTTTACTCTTACCCTTATTATTAACTTGAGAACTCTTGGTAGAATCAATTTTAACTTCACTGCCCTTCTTCACTTGCTCAACCTGACTAGTATTATTCCTCCCAAACCTCTGATTACCCCCACCTCTAGCATAAGCTGAAAGTGAAAAGCACATAATGACTATTTAAAGTGAAAATGGGCGGGAGAAACTGTTGTTGGGTTATTTGGTTGAATAGTTGACTTTTAGGTTGACTTTCTCATTTCGACCCATATCACAATCCTTTAACTGTTTTATCAGGTGTAATTGCATACTCTGTTACAAAGTGTTTCTTTGTTTAAACAGTATAAGGTAAAATTAAATATTAGTGGTGCAAAATGTTGATGCATAATTAATTTTGACCATATTCAGAAAAGGAAAACAAAGTGATCATTAAAGTTAATTTGATGACTGATAATATAGCGCTGTAATCCTATTTTTGATGAGGCGATTTTATATCTGAAACCCATTCACTGGCATGTTTAACGAAATACACATAACTTATTACATATGTCGTTACATCTATATAAAAGTATACCAAGAGTTGGTTTCACATTAATTGATATTTATGGCTGTGGTGTTCAGGTAAACGTTGTACATTTCTAAAAGTCCATTTCATTGAGGGGGACAGACTTGAATAAAATATCGCAGTGGAAATGAATGTGTCTGTGAACACTCGGAAGAGGCAGATAACGCGCCAGCATCAACTGCATCTTCAAGCCACCCTTTAGGTATAACCATAACAACTTTTTGTCAAACCGCTTCTGGAGAGCCCTCAAGTCCATACCTTGTACGTGAGTTTGAACGGGCTCGAACCTCAATGCTATGAATTCATCATGTTTTGAGATCCGGTACTTGCTCGTAATAACAACATTAAGGTCCCGAGTCTTACTCAGACTTGTACTCAGTACGTACGTCCCCAGTTTCGGGTTTGCTCTAACAGAACCCGTGCTGCCGAAAGTATATTGCAGGACCAACTTCTTTCCTTCGAGTTAAAGCGTGTCGTTGTGCAGGTCCAGGTTGGCATTGAGGTCTTTGACGGAAATCTCTTTAAGAACAGGGGAGTTATGTTCGAGCATGTAGCTTGATACATACTCCTAGGCGATAATCAGCTGTACCACCAGGATGAACAAGATTATTAGCGCAATTTTCCACCGGGCAATCTTGTTCCCAGTTTCCACCGCCTCGTTGCTAGTAACCTTAGCTGCACGACGACAACATAAAGTCTGAAACTTCTTGAAAAGTTTTGAAATACATTCCAAAACTGCTTCCATGGCTCCAGAGGCGGAGCCAAGATTTGTAGTTAAGGGGTGCCGAAGTTCATTATATAACCCGAAAAATAAAAATGTAAATAGAATGGTTTCCAACTTTAATTTATACAGATAAACCATCACAAAAACTTACGAATACATTATTGAACCTAATTTTTTTTCTAACATATTCAGTGCATAAAAAGTATAGTAAACTCAAAGCTGAAACTTTCTAGGATTTCTTAATTTAGGTTATGGGTATTCAAAAAATATCCGTATTCAGATATCCGAAAACTTGATAATAATAAAAGTTGGGTTTTATAAAAGGACAGTTTTGTAACTCATATAAAAGTTTTTCATAAATTATAGATATGGATATTCGGATATATAAAACTGTTATCCGAAATTTCGGATATCCGAATTAAAAAAACTTAGATAAAATATTATGTCTAACATAAAACCATCATCACAAATTTCGGATACCGAAATTTATGATATAACTAGTTTTGACAAGTTCCTTAAATTATTTAAATTAATAACAAAAAGAAATTGTCAAAAATGTCTCATTTCATATTTTCGCTTTAGGCCTCAAATACATGGGTCTAAACAAGTCATTCTATTAATATGTTATAAGTCCTTGAGGCACAAATTTATGATTCTTTGAATTTAAAATGCCCAATAAACTCTGTAGAGTAATGTTGGGCTGGTGGCAATCCAATTGACCGCCCGACGTGAGAATGTCTTTTATAATTTTCTCTTTTGTGTTGTTGATACCCGTAACATGTTGACTCCCACGTTCTCCATTTCTGTTAATCTCGAGCATCCTCTGCCTACTCGCCTTCTCGTCTTTCAATCTCATTACATCTTGTTTCTCCCTGACCTCTTTTTTTTCAGCTTTCTCAATCTCCTTTTTCGACATCCTTGCAAATTCTTGTCGACACTTTTCTTGTGTCGCTGCCTCTGTTTCAAAATCTATTCAACATGTAAAACTCAAAATTACATTTAACTAAAAGAACAAATCCTTATCAAATTTTCAAAGTTTACATGTATAATTATAAGATTTATGTTGGTGTGTAAGTAAAGAAAAAGAGAAGACATATCATGATGTAAATATATTTAGAAGTTCAAGTGTTGTCTCTACATTTTTTCAAAAGCAAAATTGTCTACCAAAAAACTAAGCTTTTTTATTAAACCGACCATAAATAAGACCTATTCAACGTTAGTTGGGAGAGGCTCGTGGTGTATTAAACGTTAAATTATGGGCTAACAATGGAATCTTAATATAATTATTGGGCTTATTGGAGGGGGCCTAGCACCCACTAGCCACCCCCTCCCTCCGCCCCTGCATGGCTCTCAGCTCCTTTTGTGAAATTTATCTTATTTGTGTGTGTGTGTGTGTGTGTTTCTTAAATTTCTGAAGAGTTCGTATATATAAGCAAAAGGTTGTGTGTCTGATATGTTATTCGTTTGTTGATGTTTGTGAAGAGTTACTTGATTGCAAGTTTAAGATTATAAAAATTAATATTGGCGCGGGCTTAAAAAACTTGTGAGGGAGTAAATCACACTTTTTGTGATAGTTTCTCTTTCTTGTCTCTAATTCAACCACTCACTTTCTGACACGTCATTTTGTGGTTGGTTTTCTGGATTTGTTTTTGTGGATGTAGCTAGCATTTCCTTTTCTTAAAAGTAATTGTATTTGATAAGTATGCGTTTTCCTTTTTCTTTTTGAACTGCAATTGTGAATTGATTTGCGCGGGTACCGTGTGATTATATTTTTCGTTATTAGGTTACACGTTTAGTTATCTTTATGCTTTATAAGTAGAGATATTAGAGATGGTTAAGCCAAATAATTTTAGGTTGAACAACCAACCGCTTCCTAACAAATTTCCTAACCAACTTGCTTCCTAACAAATTAATTTTGAAACATTTCCATAATAAGTAAGAAAAAAGATTGAATTTTAATCCTTTCTAATTATAGAATAGTCTCAAATTCATTAAGGAGTATAATGTAGTATAGATACGTATGGTTAGAATTTCTTAAAAGTAAATGTTAAGTTATATAAAGACGTACACTAATCCCATTCCTCAGCATGAAATGCCAAGTTTTTAAGCAACGGCAAGCTGCCACATGAATACATGATTCACAAGCTAGCATCTACTCGTTATTAGAAGGAAATTAATACTACTTTTCAAGGCACGTATATGTCTATTAGTTTACAGAATTTCATACTCTGAGATTGCCTGCATAGATAAACTACACAATCAGGTCCACACATGCATGTCGATGTAGAAACAAACTTAAGTTCACTTATAAAAAAACTAGAGAAGAAATTGCTGTTAGATGCAAAGGTTAAATTAATCGAGGTATCCATTCCTGAAAACAGAGAAACTACGTACCAAGCAAGAGAACAAATTTCTATTTGTTTTGATAGAGCCATAGGTTGAAAATTTTAGAGGATTAGGTCCATACAAACTTATGGTACTTGAAGTTAATAAACCAGCCATGCCACGCGAACTAGGATCAAGGACTGGAACTCGAATGGAATAGGAAAGGAAATGGTTACAAAGATGCTAAACCTATCATGCTAATTAAACTACATGACCACTAGCAAGTCAATACTTGGCACAAGCTTACAAATTCATAAGAGAAGTCTTGAACCACAATATATACTATACAAATCTGAGTCTCATTTTTTTCCAGTTTGTTAGCTAAATAAACTCATTCCGTTAATATATATATATATATATATATATATATATATATATATATATATATATATATATATATATATATATATATATATATATATATATATATATATATATTTATATATATATATATATATATATATTTATATATATATATATATATATATATATATATATATATATATATATATATATATATATATATATATATAT